>CANSNZ010000460.1:1060000-1353720 GCA_947646795.1 Beta lomatogona | reverse complement strand
CATATTCTAAACTATGCACTATCATCGAATTCCGAGAAATTTAAAATATTGCTTCGATATGTCAAGCGCTTGGAGATGGGGCGAAACCGATGATGATTTCGCAGGCTCCTCAGTTTTCATCAACGTCAGGATCATCATCATGCGAGTAGTCTTCACCGGGAAATCAGAGAATGCCTCCCTCCAACAAAGTCTCATGCCATAGTAGGAAGTACATTTGTATTGTATGACCTTTTTGAAACTCTTGTTTTCTTCCGGTTAGATCACTATCTGTACTTCAGTGAACACGGCTAAACCGCCTTCACATATTATGGACTTGCGGGTACTTAAAGTGAGTTTAGGGGAGAAAATATTTTTTGACCCGTGTATTTTCCCATGCTTTCTTTGACATTTATCATACGCAATAGCTCATCTCTCTCCATTTTTGGCCAAAGATCTACTGCCATATTGCTTCTAATAATAGTAGCATTGGACCCTTACGCTTCGGATCTCCAGTTGAGTTTTGGATCCTTTCCAAAAGAGTTTTGTAACCTTGGATTGCCATTTCTTCATTTCCTCATTTTTGAATTCCTCCCAATCTTCTTGTATTATGTCCATGTTGAACCGATGTCTCCGGCATTCCCGGGAAAAGGTAAGAGAGATATTTATTGTAGCCATGCTTAATAAATTCATGGGCTTTGATGATGAAACGGAGATGTTGGAGGTAAAAAAATCGAAATTAGAAGGATGTATTTATAATACAACCACTATAATCGGTTTCGATTTTAGGATATGTGAGGGAGTAGGTAGTTAGATGTCAAAGCGACGTGTTACATAATTTTGTAACCACCCTTAAACATTTTAAGTTAAGGCAATAGTGGGTAAATGGGTTGGTCCATTAACCCCCGATGTGTTACTTCATTTTTTAGGATTTGCCATTAATGGCGTGTATAGTTTGGAAGGTAATAATTACTTTTGAAGTAACTTTTTATCCTTCATTAATAAACTTTAATAAATTTGGTATCGCAAGAGGCACTCCATCTTTCTTCATTTTAATTTAGGCAAATTGAGTACATTATTTGATTTGACATTTATTTTTTGAAATAAAATACTACCTAAAATCTGAGAAATAGTCCGAACAGCTTTCCTTTTATGTTTGTCCCAAATAAGTTTGAACACTTCTTTTTTTTTGGCATGGTCCCACCATTAATATATTATTTCTTTTACACATCTTTGGCCCATAGCCCCACACTCTACCTTCTATCAATAAAAGTTACCTAAGTTTCTCTATCTCCTACTAATAAAATATGCAACTCCACCAACTCCTATCACATCTACTATTAAAATAAAATGACATTTGATAACCACACTACAACTTATCACCTTAAACTACTTGTCCCAACAAATATTCAGATCTTTGCCGGGACGGAGGGAGTATTAATTTTGAACAATTTGATGAACAAAATGAATAATGTAAAAATGGAGTAAAGTAACAAAAATTTGAACAAAAGATAGATTTCATTAATAATAAACTTTACAACCTAGAGTTTAAATTTTTTACATTAGAATAAAAAATTACAACTTTAGTGTTTAGAATATCTAAATTTTAACTTCCAGGCCCTAATCTTCTACTATGTCCTTTGGAGATGGAGGCTTGTCGGCGTCGAGTCCTCTTGGGAGGCTGGGCGAGACCCCTCCACCTCATCAATCCCCGGAGAAGGCAGAAGCCCTCTTCCACCGGAGGTTCCTCGGAAAATCTAAGATCCCTCCTCCCTCTTAGCGAAGGTTCGTCGTCATCATCATCATCTTCATCATCGCAGGACTTAGGGTTTAATGTGGGAAGGCATCCTCCTCCTCTTCTTCCCTCTTCTTCTTCCTTTCTTTCCTCTCTGTATTTGCGGAGGAGGGAAAAGGCTGGTCGACCTCTTGTGGGTTGACCCTCTTGGGAGTCCAGTGATTACGGACCCTACCGAAGATTGGGAAGCGTCCATTTTGGAGAATAGAGTTTTTTGATAGGGTTTTGGGAGATGAAAAGTTTGAAGGTGTTTGATCAAGAGATGAGTAATGTATCATTGTTATTACACTTACCCCCTATATATAAATAGATTTTTACCATCTCCGGAAAATGAAAAGTCAGCATCCTTTGGAATGGGCTTTTTTAACATGACTTCATGACCTTGCATTTTAATTTGGATTAAAACTTGGCTTTAACATGGCCCAATGTAATATGACCCAAAAATGAGAAACATACCACGCGTTATGCACGTGTTTTCTTCTTTTATTGTTTCATTTTAGTTGTCTTCCTCATTAATACCTTTTCAAGGATTTTAGGAAAATTTAAGATTCTTCAGAAAATTTTATTACCTTTCTTTACAAATTCACAACCATCACCAAACTTAATTCACTATGTCTAATGAAAGAATTCATGAAGATGAGATTCGTGAAGCACTCGCTAAAAGCGTGATGCCATGCAATCGTGCCAAGCAGCTCGTCAATTAGGTAACGCCATTAGAGTGAACCTTGGGACTTATAAATCTCAAATATTCACGGTATGTGAAACAAGGCACTTATCCTAACACTCCTTTAGAGGATAGAATCACCACTATTGCTCCGCTTTCCTTTCCAAGATTCAACAACCAAAGCACCAAAGGTCTTAGAGCGACAATGTTACCCATTCTTGGACCACATTATCTTAGAGGATTATAAGGTTAGAACACTTCCCTTTGACCGAAAAACCCTCCCAAATTTGAATTGGCCCATAGCCAACAAACCCTTTAATGGTTGGATTTCAGGGGTGGATGCAAGAGCATGGTTTCGCGAATAAAACATTTTCATGACAAGTGGTCCAAGAACAAAATATTGCCCTTCTTGAGACTAGCTTCTTGTGGAAACCATTCCCTTGATGGGGCTATGTCCACTGCTTTACTAGCTTGTTGGGTCCACGCCATCAACCTGCTTCTTCTTTCGGTGGGGAACAATGAGCGTAACCTTAGCTGATATTGCCTTTATTACTGGAACTTGTCCAACAGGTAAATATAGAATGGACCTTCCCATCTTTCACCATGTTAAAGAACATAATTAGCTATATATTCAATGTCTATCAATCTTTCGCCAATTGCTAATCCCATTGCTAGTGTGGTTTTCAGAAATTTGTTGACTTCTTCATTAATAAGGATGCCAATGAGGAAGTTACTTCTCAAGAGGAAGTACTTTTTCTTACTTTTGCCTTTTCCAAATTAATGATGTCTAGAGTTGGAGGAGTGGTAACGTTATGGCTATCTCTAGTTGTTAACATCTCCTCTAGTTCTCAAGAAGTAGCTTTGACACTTCGTCATATTGGGACAACTTTATAGATGTCTTTTTTAGGAGTAGAGAGTCCTTTAAAGGTTTTGGAATTCATACCTCGACACTTGTGGAAAAAACGCTATATGTCACAACACAACCGCTGCAGTCATTAAGAGAACCGAAGCTGTAATTCCGTAAAATTTTGGGAGGGAAATTGGGCAACACGAACTGTAACAACCCTCCCCAAATAGCAGCTTAATTTCGACCAACTATAATAAGCTGCTAATTAGAGATGCTGTTAGTGCAGATTCCTAACCCACCTTGCCCGTGGGAGGTTAGAAAATCTGGAAGTATCTAAGCATATTATGAAAGCAACCTAAATTATTTAATTATTACATCATAGTCTAAGTATTTAGATAACCGAGTTCAAAATATAGTTACAAAACATAGTCGATATAATACGGAAAACAAAACGCAAACTGCTCACATAACACGAACATTCTGGACTAAGCTAATATTTAACCTTCAGTTTAGTCTTGCAAAATAGCTCAATCTACCCCCACCAGGACAAAGTTCCGGAGAACAAAACAGTCGACTTACGCGCACACAAGTTCCACCAATTGCAAAATAGTACGATGGCTGAAAATAGACTTCATTTCGAAGTAATAACATAACTGTTGTTTCAAACACTTTTATTCGCTTGATTGCAAAGTTCCTTTTTAATAATGTAGAAATAATAACAACATCATGAACATATCA
Source organism: Beta lomatogona (assembly GCA_947646795.1). Classification (NCBI taxonomy): domain Eukaryota; kingdom Viridiplantae; phylum Streptophyta; class Magnoliopsida; order Caryophyllales; family Amaranthaceae; genus Beta; species Beta lomatogona. The sequence goes on along the minus strand of CANSNZ010000460.1, from coordinate 1,349,700 downwards.
ATTGACTTTCCATGAGCAACATTTATACTCTTTCCAACAATTACTTAAACATTTTTATACAAATCAAAATATTTCTTTCTCTAGGAAGGAACACGAATGGAGGGCAAAGCCGATTCTCCAAACTTTTGAGGGACGTCTCCCTACCTTTCTTATTTCCCTGCTTGCAAGACTTTCTAGGTCATGACCCTTCATAACGGAGCAATACCCGCTCCGGAGCAATACCCGCTCGAAATACTTAAAGAGCAAACACGCCTGTGAGCGTTGTTCATCATCGCTTACGCAACTACTTTCCTTCTAAAACTAGAGTTTTAATAATTGCAAATCTTATACTCAAATATACAAAAAACTTAAGTCTCAAATACATGATGGAACCAACTTTCATAACTATCTTAATTTAACAAAACAAGTTTCGTAAAACAAGCTTGCTATGTCAAGTTCCACTATTTTTGGAAAGGTGACTTAACAATTAGGTTTCGAAAGAATGTTGTGATCAGTTAGGGTAGTTAAAGATGGTATTATCAAGACATGGCAGTATATAAAAGGTTATAGAAGGGTTCTTAATATATGGAAATATTATCTCACACAAGCACCACATATGTCAATTCCCATGGTTTTCGGTTTGGTGTTAAAGAAGAATGGTTTTTATACAAAATCACTTGTAATTCTTGTGCCAAGCCAAAGTTTTTGTGTAACACTTAATTTATGAATAGGGCAGTTGGTGTCCATCATTCAAAAGTATTTTAAGAACCAAAAGAACAAGGGTTTACTAGCTCGGAAGCAATTAAGCGAAAAGTCGAGTTTTAAGTGTTGGTTTCTTCTCAGACGAAGGTTATACTTGTCATAAGTGGGAAAATATGAAATAAGGATTCATCAACACTCAAGACATGGAATTTCCAGAAGTATACAATGAAAGGACAGCAACATTTAAGGCATTTAATCAAAGGTACACTCATAGTAGAAGTACGGTTTGATCAGTTTTAGAGAAACTTGACATGCAACGATTTATATTTCGGAAATCACTACCAAAAATCACATGCAACACATTGAAATCATCTACTTATAATTCATTAACAAATCAGTAAGTTCTCAACCAAATATACATTCGAAGCTCTCACAATTTCCATAAAACGAGTGTTATTTAAACAACTAGAAAGCAAGGATTTGAAGGGTGGTTCTTGTGTACCTTAACTCGATGCTTAGGAGTCAAATCTTAAATAACCACTTCTACAACTTCTCCAGCAGTTCCTTAGGACCTTAGAGAAAACATTCATCACTTGAAAGTTAGCAATTAACCCAAAGAAATCAAGGTTCAACCTAATAAACCTCAATAAACCTTAGAGAAAACATTCATCACCCAAAGTTAGCAATTAAAACTTACCTTCCTTGGTTTTTCTTGATGCTACCGTAATGGAACCTCAAAAATAACGTTTGCCCAATGTGGAGAGCAACTTGATAGACCTAGGGAAGTGTTTGCATGCAAGAATCGTAGCTAGGAGCCAAGAGGAGCAAACCGACAAAAGCAGCCCTACACTCGCCAAAAATGGCATGAGAAAGGAGGAGAGAGGAGAGATGTGTGTTTGTTGTGTTTCTTGTGAAATGATTCTCGGTGAAAATGAATGAGGACCTTCCTCTCATATATATGGAGAATGGGTAAGGGCAAAATCGTAATTTTCGATTTAGTATTAGGGGTAGAATCGCCATTTCCCATGCTTATGTATTAACCAGAATTTCCATGGCTTTTAACTTGGATACTCTTCTCAATTCCCTCCTAATCCTTAATTATTCTTAACTAAATTTCTCCAAAGTATATTATATACCTTAATGGAAGTATCTTGACCTAATCAATCCTTAATCTCACTTCCTCAAGTAACAAAACGATATCAATAACTAATACAAATCCCATAACTCTGAGACGATACTCAACGTTCTTAATAACATAATTCATGGATTACTCAATTATCACATAGCTCATGTTATTAGTTAGCTAATAACACATAATATCTATATTGGCAACAAAATTCACATAACAGTCATTTCAATTTTAAGATTTCAAAACGTAACGGCTACAGCTTAATTTATCATCGTTAGCCCAATAATCGTGGATTATCGATTCTAATCTTAGCTTAATAAGTCAGGCTATTACACTCTAGCACCCTTAGAGTAGTTTCGTCCCGAAACTTATAACATACCTTGGAATAATTGGAGGTATCGTTCTCGCATATCCACTTCTTTTTCCCAAGTTGCTTCTTCTTCCCATGATTGGTCCAGAGTACTTTAACCAAAGGTATTGTCCGGTTCCATAACACTTTTTCCCGTCTGTCCAAGATCCTTATAGGTCTCTCCTCATAACATAATGACTCATCTATTTGCAATGGCTCATATGATAACACATGCGAAGGATCATGTATATATTTCCGTAGTTGAGAGACATGGAAGACGTTGTAAACTTTGGACAATTCTACTGGCAAGGCTAGTTCATATGCAACTTCACCAATTCTTCGCAAAACTTCAAATGGTCCTATAAACTTAGGAGTTAATTTCCCTCGCAGCCCAAACCTTTTCACTCCATTCGTAGGTGAAACACGAAGAAACACCTTATCTCCCTCTTCAAATTCCAACAATCCTTCGTAAGTCAAAGATACTTCTTTTGGCGATCTTCCGCGACTCTCATTTTCTCCTGAAGTACCCGAACTTGCTCCATAGTATATTGTATTAACTTAGGTCCGATCGGTATACTAGGGCTCACATCATCCCAACAAATAGGTGTTCGACATTTACGCTCGTACAAAGCCTCGTATGGAGCCATATCGATGCTAGATTGGTTACTGTTATTATAGGAAAATTCCACTAACGCTAATTTATCTTCCCGAGAGCCTTTAAATTCCAGTACGCAAGCTCGTAGCATGTCTTCTAGTATCTGGATTATTCGCTCGTTTTGTCCATCCGTTGCTTGGATGGAATGCCGTACTAAATTTCGAGTCGACCCCAAAGCTTCCCGGAAATTTTTCCCAAAAATGTGACAGAAATTGAGTATCCCGGTCGGAGATAATAATGGTTGGAACCTCGTGCAATCGAACAATTTCCACGATATATGCATCGCCTAATCGCTTACTCCAAGTTACTCCCAGGGAAATAAATCGGGCCGTCTTTGTCGGGCCATCAACTACAACCCATATAGAGTCATTTCCCCTTCTTGATTTGGGTAATCCTGTTACAAAATCCATAGAGATGGAATCCCATTTCCACTGCATGCGGCAATGGCCGCAATGAATCCGACATCTTTTTCCGCTCAAATTTTACCTTCTGACAAATCAAGCATCTTGCCACAAATTGCGAGATGTCTCGCTTTAACCCTGTCCACCAGAAATATTTCTTTACATCCTGAATCATCTTATCTCTACTTGGATGAACTGAATAAGCACTGCTATGCGCCTCTTTCAAAATCTTATTCCTTAATTCCTTGTCATTAGGAATACACCATCTTCCATTTATCCGTACGCTCCCATCAAGCATATAATTGGAAGTCTTTGGTCTCATTCCTTTCTATCTTCGACTTCAACTCCTTGATAAAGTCATCCTTTTCCTGTCTCCCCGAATTTCCTCAAGAAGAGACAGTTGAATCACAATGGCATTTAATTCTCCCTGTAACTGTCTTTTACAATCACTCGTAAATCCAACTACACCAGTTCTTTATATAACTCTTCTGGCACCGATATCAGTGAATTTATCTCCCGACAAGGTCTTCTACTCAGAGCATCCGCTACTTTATTTGCTTTCCCTGGATGATATTGAATATCTATATCATATTCCTTAAGTAACTCCAACCATCTCCATTGCCTCATGTTCATTTCCTTCTGGGTGAAGATGTATTTAAGGCTTTTGTGATCAGTGTAAACCTTGCAAGCGACTCCGTACTGAGATAATGTCTCCACAATTTCAATGCAAAGATGACTGCTGCCAACTCTAGATCATGCACATGGTAGTTTTCTCATGCGGATTCAGTTGCCTTGAAGCGTAGGCTATAACTCGTTGGTTCTGCATTAGGACACACCCTAACCCTTCCTGGGAGGCATCGCTATAAACCTCAAACCCTTCTGTTCCCGAAGGTAGAGCTAAGACTAGAGCGCTAGTTAATCTCTTATTTAATTCCTGAAAGGCCTTCTCGCATTTCTCCGACCACTGGAATTTTGTACTCTTCTTGATTAAATTCGCAATTGGTAGAGCTATCCGCGAGAAATTTTCCACGAACCTCCGATAATAACCAGCAAGCCCAAGGAAACTCCTAACTTCCCAAACATTGGTGGGTTCAGGCCATTCTTTTACCGCTTTGATCTTATCAGGATCCACTGCTATACCCTCCTTGGTTACAACATGCCCTAGGAACATTACTTTGTCCAACCAGAATTCACACTTACTCAAATTTGCGTAGAGTTTCTCTCTTCGTAATATTCCTAACACCTCTCTTAAGTGTTCTTCACGCTCTTTGCGATCTTTGGAGTACACCAATATGTCGTCTATAAAGATTACCACGAACCGATCGAGCAAAGGCTTAAAGTATCTCTGCATTAAATCCATAAATGTTGCTGGTGCATTAGTGAGCCCGAACGACATCACCACAAACTCATAATGACCATATCATGTTCTGAACGCCGTCTTCGGAATGTCTTCTTCAACTATGCGCATCTGGTGATACCCATATCTTAAATCTATCTTTGAAAATACCCCGGCCCCCTTTAACCGGATCGAACAAATCGTCTATTCGGGGTGACGGATATCTATTTCTGATTGTGATTTTATTGATTTCCCGATAATCTATACACAATCTCATCGTACCATCCTTTTCTTCACAAACAACACCGGTGCACCCCATGGAGATACACTAGGTCGGATATAACCTTTTTGCAACAACTCTTCTTAATGCTTTTTCAACTCTGCCATTTCTGCCGGGGCCATTCTATAAGGAGCACTGGATATCGGCGTAGCCCCTGGCACCAAATCTATATGAAAATCGACAACCCGATGCGGTAGCAATCCCGTAAGTCTTCCGGAAATACATCCGGAAATTCCTTCACCACCAGAATCCCTTCAATCTTGCTTCCTTCCTTTGGACCCCCTGCCATCTGATTCAGATAACCAACACCCTCAGGTACTACTTCTGTATCAATCTCAATTATTGCATTATCCTCCTTTTCCAGGCTCGCTATCTCTTCCTGATATAAAATATTAGCTCCACCTGGGGACCTCAACCTAAAAGTTCTAGCGTAATATTCTATCACAGCCTTATTCCGACTCAACTAATTCATTCCCAAAATCACATCAAAATATTCCAGGTCAAAGGGTATCAAATCTACCCGCAATTGTGACCTCGCTATCTTAATTTCACAATCTCTAAATATCCATTTACAACAAGTCGACTCCCCATTAGGCATACAGATAGTAATATTTAAGGGTTGAACACAGGGTTTATATAGCAGGTTGCCAAAAAACATATTCGAAATAAATGAATGCGAGGCTCCCGAATCAAATAACACATTGGCCACTGAGTTACATACAGGAAATTTCCCTGAAATCACATTACCTGGTATCTTATGCAGCTTCGGTACCTCCTTCGCTTCTGTCTTAACAACGAACTTCCCCGGTGCTTTCCCACGACCGACAGGCTGAACTCCCTTCCCTGGTCCTACCTTGACTCGAGCTTCCTTCTCCAGCGGTCAACGTCAACATATTCCATGGCTTATTATTTCCTCCCGGCCTTCCCATTTCTTTCCATGAGGGACACTCACTAATTCGGTGTCCAACATTCTTGCACTTAAAACACACCATCTGCCCTGAACAATTCTTGCCATAATGATTCCTTCTGCAACGATTGCACTTCCACTCTATTTTTCCACCCTTATTGTTCCCAACTTACCCTTTGAACTGAAATGGGGCTGCCATCTCTGTTCTTGGTTTCTTGAATCCTTCCTCCTTAAATTTTCCTCCATTCCTTTTCCTCCTAAACTCCTCATCCTTCATTTCTATTCGCTCCTGTTCTAGAGCGCTATCATATAGTTCTTCAAAAGTTGTATACATCCCAATTCGCTTCTGATACTTCAAATTCAGGCCTTCAAAGAACCGCATCATCTTCACTCTTTCATTGCCCACAAAATCGGCGCAAATCGGGACAGTTCCAGAAACTTTGATGCGTACTCCAACACTGACATCTTAGCCTGCTTCAGGAGTAAGAACTCGTTCTCCTTCATTATCCGCAATGCCGGAGGAAAAAACTTATCCTTCATCTTCTCCACAAACTCCGCCCAAGTAAACTCCGGCTGCTGAGTTACTCCCTTGGTGGTGTTCCACCATATATCAGCTGGTCCTTCCACATAGAAGGTAGCCATTTTAACCTTCATGGTCTCGGGGGAACCGACCACGTCAAGTAACTTGCTCATGTATGTAATCCAGTCCTCAAATTTGACGGGATCAGCTTCACCGTCATAAGTGCGTGGCTTATGAGCTGCTAAGCGCTTATAAAATTTTCCCTCATCATCATTCTTGATTTGATTCTGTTTTTCAAGTATTTCTAACGATGAGCATTCATTTCCTTCATTTCCTGTAATCGCTTATCTTTGCTATTCTCGGCATCCATCGATTGAGATGTGCCTCCTACGCTGGCCATTTACCAACATATTCAATTGCAATTTTCTGTTGGAATTCCACACATACTTCTCTTCATAATTGTACTTAATACATTGATTTCAACTTCCCATGCTTATTTCATACATATCTCCATTTCGCAAGCATACCATTGTACTCATATTTCATGCATATATTCCATAATAGCGTAGCAACTTCTTTTATTATTTATCTTACATGCTTCATACAACATGTTAATCCTTATAGCAACTTTTCTCATCATTTATTTTACATACTCCACTCAAACATGCTGGTTCTTATTATACAAAGACTTAACATTACATAAAGAAAAACATATGATAGCCAGTTTCCTTCTGCTTATCCCCACTCCTTGGCTTCACTCCCCCGGCTTAATCCAACCTGCACGGGTTATAGTAGTAGCCACTATCGTCACTACTGATTGGCGGAGTCTCGAGAACGTAATCAGGGCCACAAGTCTTACATCCTTCCTCGGATCCGTAAGTAGTACTTGATTGGGTCGTGTAAGTAGTACGTGAACTTGATACTGTTGGGGTTCTCGAACTAAAACGACTCTTAGTTCCAGTGGATGACTCGTACCTACCTCCATACATCCTGGCCGCCCGTTCCTCCTCCCTATGGACTATTCACTCATACATTTCCCTCTAATGAGGGTCATTTGGGTAAATCTGCCCCTGGTTTTGGCGTGCAAGAGTGATATCCATTTCGTGCCTAACCTCTTCTACTGTGCCTTCCCATCTTATGAGACCTTTATCTATATTTTCCATGGTCACACCATACCCTTGAATTGCTCCCGTAGCCATATACAGTTTTAACAGACTCCAATAGACTCTACAAAAGCTAGCCCATGGCTCGCAGGACGGTAATGTATTTATAATAGCATATGCTTGAACTTCCGTCCGCCAATAGTGATTATTACTAGCAGGACCCATGACCTCGCTCCATTCTTGAATATGCCCTAACACTTCATTGGCATGATCGATCGCATCATCCAACCATTGCCCTACTGGGGCATAGGTGTCGGGTTCCTTCAGATAGGGTACATTTTCATTCACGTTCTCACTTGATCTACTTGAAGTCATCTGCACAGAGTTTCTAATGTTTATATAGTTATTGCAAACATACTCTATACTCATAAACACACATTCACATCATCGCATATTCACAACATCTGTAGATGTTGTCATTCATTTTTTTTTCCAAACATATTCCTATAATTATATATATATTGTTACTCATGATTTTTAAAATCCAAAATACTTAATTTAAGAGTTTTGGAAACGTTTGCTCTGATACCAAGTGTAACAACCCTCCCCAAATAGCAGCTTAATTACGACCAACTATAATTAATTAAAGAGCTAAGCTGCTAATTAGGGATGCTATTAGTGCAGATTCCTAACCCACCTTGCCCTTGAGAGGTTAGGAAATCTGGAAGTATCTAAGCATATTATGAAAGCAACCTAAATTATTTAATTATTACATCATAGTCTAAGTATTTAGATAACCGAGTTCAAAATATAGTTACATAACATAGTCGATATAATACAGAAAACACAACACAGCGGCTGTTCACATAACACGAACATTCCAGACTAAGCTAATCTTTAACCTTCAGTTTAGTCCTGCAAAATAGCTGAATCTGCCCCCACAAGGACAAGTTCAAGAGAACAAAACAGTCAGCATACGCCGGTACATAAGTCCCACCCGGTTGCAAAATAGTACGGTGGCTGAAAATAGACTTCATTTCGAAGTAATAACATAACTGTTGTTTCAAACACTTTTATTCGCTTAAATGCAAAGTTCCTTTTTAATAATGTAGAAATAATAACAACATCATGAACATATCAAGTGACTTTCCATGAGCAACATTTATACTCTTTTCAACAATTACTTAAACATTTTTATACAAATCAAAATATTTCTTTCCCTGGGAAGGAACACGAATGGAGGGCAAAGCCGATTCTCCAAACTTTTGAGGGACGTCTCCCTACCTTTCTTATTTCCTGCTTGCAAGACTTTTTAGGTCATGACCCTTCATAACGGAGCAATACCCGCTCCGGAGCAATACTTGCTCCAAATCCTTAAAAGAGCAAACCCGTTACGTGAGCGTTGTTCATCATCGCTTACGCAGCCTACTTCCCTTCTAAAACTAGACTTTTTAATAATTGCAAAACTTATACTCAAATATACAAAAAACTTTAGTCTCAAATACTTGATGGAACCAACTTTCATAACTATCTTAATTTATCAAAACAAGTTTCGTAAAACAAGCTTGTTATGTCAAGTTCCACTATTTTTGGAAAGGTGACTTAACAATCAGGTTTCGAAAGAATGTTGATATCAGTTGAGGTAGTTAAAGATGGTATTATCAATACATGGCAGTATATAAAAGGTTATAGAAGGGCACTTAAGATATGGAAATATTATGTCACACAAGCACCACATATGTCAATTCCCATGATTTTCGGTTTGGTGTTAAAGAACAACGATTTTTATGCAACGATCACTTGTAATTCTTGTGCCAAGCCAAAGTTTTGGTTTAATAATTAATTTATGAATAGGGCAGTAGGTGTCCATCATTCAAAAGTATTTAAGAACAAAAAGAACAAGGGTTTACTAGCTCGGAAGCAATTAAGCGAAAAGTCGAGTTTTAAGTGTTGGTTTCTTCTCAAACGAAGGTTATACTTGTCATAAGTGGGAAAATATGAAACAAGGATTCATCAACACTCAAGACATGGAATTTCCAGAAGTATACAATTAAAGGACAGCAACATTTAAGGCATTTAATCAAAGGTACACTCATAGTAGAAGCACGGTTTGATCGGTTTTAGAGGAACTTGACATGCAACGATTTATATTTCGGAAATCATTACCAAAACTCACATGCAGCACATTGAAATAATATAATTATAATTCATTAACAAATCAGTAAGTTCTCAACCAAATATACATTCGAAGCTCTCACAATTTCCATAAAATGAGTGTTATTCAAACAACTAGAAAGCAAGGATGCGAAGGGTGGTTCTTGTGTACCTTAACTCGATGCTTAGGAGTCAAATCTTACTTAACCACTTCTGCAAATTCTCCAAAAATTCCTTAGGACCTTAGAGAAATCATTCATCATTTAAAAGTTAGCAATTAACCCAAAGAAATCAAGGTTCAATCTAATACACCTCAATAATACTGAAATTCAGCCACAACTTATCTTCCTTGGTTTTTCTTGATGCTACTATAATGGAACCTCAAAAATAACGTTTGCCCAATGGGGAGAACAACTTGATAGACCTAGGGAAGTGTTTGCATGCAAGAATCAGAGCTAGGAGCCAAGAGGAGCAAGCCGCCAAAAGCGACCCTCGCCGCTCGCCGAAAATGGCATGAGAAAGGAGGAGAGGAGAGATGTGTGTTTGTTGTGTTTCTTGTGAAATGATTCTGGTGAAAATGAATGAGGACATTCCTCTCATATATATGGAAAATGGGTAAGGACAAAATCGTAATTTTCGATTTAGTATTAGGGGTAGAATCGTCATTTCCCATGCTTATGTATTAACCGGAATTTCCAAGGCTTTTAACTTTGATACTCTTCTCAATGCCCTCCTAATCCTTAATTATTCTTAACTAAATTTCTCCAAAGAATATTATATACCTTAATGGAAGTATCTTGACCTAATCAATCCTTAATCTCACTTCCTCAAGTTACAAAACGATATCAATAACTAATACAAATCCCATAACTCTGACACGATACTCAACGTTCTTAACATAATTCATAAATTATTCAATTATCACATAGCTCGTGTTATTAGTTTGCTAATAACACATAATATCTACATTGGCAACAAAATTCACATAACAGTCATTTCATTTTTAAGATTTCAAAACGTAATCGGTACGACTTAATTTATCATCGTTAGCCCAATAATAGTGGATTATCGATTCTAATCTTAGCTTAATAAGTCAGGCTATTACATTAACCGCAGCGGTTAATAAGAGAGCGCCTAGCGGTTTTATGTTAACCGTTGCAGTTCTCCCAACCGCAGAGGTTAATGTAGCCCAATTTCATTTAAGGCCAACGTCCTTTTAACTTGGCCAACGTACTTTTAAATGGCCCAAACTCATGAGACGCAAAAACGCTAACTCCAGCCTAACTCCCTCCATTCTTTCTCTTCCGCCTTTCCAGCCTAACTCCCTCCATTCTTTCTCTTTCGCCTTTCCAGCCCAACTCCCTCTACTCTGAAACCCCAGCTCCCTCTCAAATGCCCTCTCCTATGAAACCCTAACTCTCTCCTACTCCTCTTCCCTCTTTCATCCGCCCCTCTCCTATGATACCTAAACTCTCTCTCCTTTTATCGCACCATCTTCGTCGATCTTCGCACAACCACCGTCTTCGTTCGATCCTCCTCCCAATCCCATATGCGCCGTTCTCACTCGTCTCCATCAGCACCGCTCTCCGCTCTCAGTCGTCTCTCACTCGTCAAGCGCCGCTTTCGCTCGCCATCTATTGTTGAAGTTCTTTCCATCTACGTCGATGATTTCGTTTCCTCTCTCAATGTTGCTGTCATTTGCCATTGTTTTGGTGATGTTGGGCAGTGGCATTGATGCCACATGTTTTGTTCAGTTGCTCATGGTCTCCTTCTTTTCTTTTGAACAAGCTCCTCTCGACCTTTGGCTCGTCATCGCGATTCGCTCACTTTCTCTCTCCTCTTATCAGATTTTTATGGATTTAGAACGTTAATTGATCTTCAATTACTTCGAATTGTTGATTTTACTTCAATTAACTTCAAGAATGTTGTGGAGATTTTTTTTTTTAGTTAATGAAGTAAAAGATTAGTTTTTCAAAGTAAAAGTAGTTTTTCTCGTTTTCTGCTTACTAATTGTTACTGTTGTCTTCTAGTTAATGATGTAAAAGATTAATTTTACTTCTGCACACTTGTTTTTGTTATCGGAGTTCGTCGAAATTGAGATAGGGGCACTTGATAATTATTACTTGAAGTGTGGCAGTGAGTTCTGTTTTATGATAGGAGTGTTGGAAATTTCTTTTGGGTATATATATATATATTGTTTCTAATTGTGATGGTTTTGTGCAGAGGGAGTATTTTAAGCAAGGGAAGGTTGAACAATCTTAAGGAGAAGGATAATCATTTCGCTTTAGCAACTCAGTACTACAATAGGGCTTCAAGAATTGACGTGCATGATCGTCTACTTGGGTTTAAAAGTTTTCTTTTGAACTCTTCCCTATGTGTTTCAGATTTTCTAGTAGGATGAACTCAAGTGATTGAACAATGAATACTGAAATTCGTATTAAAGAGGCATTAGCTTTCATTTCTGTCATTATGTTGTATGCGCTTCAGCCTGTCAGTAGTTCCTGGTTACGAAGATTGACTTCATTGCTGACTTAACAGGTTGGTTGAAATCTGGAATATAGATTATGGAGACGTACAGTTGATGAGTGCAGTAGTTTTAGGTTTGCCTGGACGAAAATTATGGTTGAAGGGGCGAGCATTGTGAAAATTAGGCTTTAGTAAGAAACCGGGAATGGGATGAGGGTGTGAGTGTTGTCAAATATGAATTTATAGGAAGAAACAAGACCCATTTGCTAATTTTTTGAGTTTTTTGTATTTTATTGTGAAGTTGTTGGATTATGATGATATGTACTAGGTTGTTAATTTTTGATGCATTGCTTGAGTACCCATTTTAAAATTAATTGTACAATTTGTTATTATAGCTAGTTGATTCACATTACGATATATGAAATCGTGAAGGTAGCAAAATGAAATTGTGAAGGTAGTATATTGAATAAAAATGGTAGTATATGAATAACTAACAGATTACCACCATCTATTGCTCTATTAAGACAATAGATATTATGTATTCCTTAATGTCATAAGTTATAACAAGGGATTTTGGGAAGAAACTTGTGTCGGGGTTTGGAAAGAGTGTGCTTTTTGAAGTTTGACAACGATTTCCGTCATTCACGAGTGTGTTGCGTTCCTCGTTGCTCAAGATATGTAAAGCTTAAAGCAATTCTTGTTCATTTGTTAAGCTTCTGTATCTATGTTTACTTTTTAAATTTGTGGAACAATGCGGTTGGCTGGTTGCTGCTTCAGCTGAGATTTTTATCTGTTCCTTATAATGTCTTTTCGCTTTTGTGATCATCATCCTGATATACCGCTCTGTGCAGGATCTAATCCATCTTTATTATCCCTTTTTCGTCGTATATCCGATTGATTTGATGCAAAATCTTTTGGTCGTCTAAATGATACTCGAATTTGGCCGGAGTAATCTCGAATTTTTGCCGAACTAGTGGGAGGATATTTTGAGGCAATTAAGGTGATAGTCTTTTTTTGTTTTCTCTCTTGCATATGGCCCTTACCTCATGATCTGAAACATAAAACACTTCATGCACTGCAAATAGATGTAACTCTTAGGTATTTGGGGATGTGGAAGGAAAATATAGTCCCCCCAACCGTTCTTTATAAAATTTTGTTTGCTTGTGTTGTAGATTTCAAAAGCTTGCATTGTAGGTAAAAGGGAAGTTCATCACGAAATGTCGATATAGGTAATTAGGCAGTTTGAGATAGAGATAGGGTTTATCAATTTATTCAAAAGGAAATTAATACATCTCAAATACACTGCCTCTAGAGAGAATTTCGTAATGTTCTATGAATTTTGGAAGTATGATTTCCAATTACAACTTTATAGGCTCAGGTTTAAAATGCAGTCACTTCTGGAGAAAAACATAAATATGATCTTAAATCTAATATTCTGCTGTTTGACTTGGACATTCCTACTTTTCATTTTGGAATCTTTTAAATTGACTGTCTTAGATAATCAAATTGATTCTTTAACTTTGTTGCATTATTTTTGCAACTCCACTAAAATATGCTCCTATTATTCATTTTATCCCTCTGTAATGTGCTTGGTTCGTCAACTAGGACAGTCTTATTGATTTTTTGCTTCAATAGCTGTGAGATTCCATTGCTATCTTCCAGATTCCTCTTGGATTTTTGAAAATTTAAGTTGTGGTAATTAAGCTTTTAGAAGCATAGATCAGAGATCCACATCCAACACCTTCACCTCCCAAATTTGATCAGTCTGAGGCGGTGGACTCTGACTGCTCTTTCCCTTTTGTCTTCATTTGCTAGGCATCATTATGTTCATTCCACGTTAAGGAGGTTCCCTGTTAATGGTTATGATGGATTATATATACAACACCGTTAATGTTGTGAACATACCATTGTTTATTTAAGATCTCTTTGGCTCTTATTATCTCATGCTCGCTTTTCTGCTCTACAGTTGAACATGCTACCATTATATATTTACGAATTGAGGAAAAAGCATGGCTTATGTAAACAGATTTTTCTTTCTTTACTTCTAGGTGGTGTTTAGTAGGCCAATCAGTTGGATCATGCCTCTGCATGGTGATGTAACAATCCCATTTACTTTTGCTAGAGTTTCCAGGTGATTGATTCATCTCCTACTGATACTTTTTTTCTTTATTTAAATTTCCTTTTACTTTCTCCCCTTTCATCTTAAATGCGCGCGGTGTTATTCATTTTGAGATTTGCTTTTGTCTTAAGGTCTTTATATGCATCTGGACCTTATAAGAATTTGAATAATTGCAGTAATCAGTCTACCTAATTACCTATATCGACATTTCATGATTATGATTGGCTTTTTACCTTCCTCATGTTTTTCTGTTTGCCTTTTTATCTCCCGCCGGAGATAGAGAGAGGGAAGTTTATCACGTGAAGTCAACTGCTTAGGCAGAAAACTATTAACCTCTGATTAATTGTTACCAAGAAGAGTATGGGTCAAGCGACATGGCACAAAGAAGGCATGGAGTTGCTATTCACTATAGTATTTTGGTTGTGTATAGTGTAATGATAGATTGTTATATTCTGTTGTGTATAAAATATTCTTGAGTTTCAAATTTGAAGTCCCGCACGCTTGATTATGATGTTGGAATTATAGTTAATTTTTCTATGTATCTAATTATTTACGCTCAATTAAGCGTAATAAAATGAGTATTGATATATATTATTGATTTTGTATTGATTAATAATGAAAAAATTCAAAAAAAAATTAAAATTGGTTTTTGGGGTGGTCAACCGCTGTGGTTTTAGGTCAAAACCGCAGCGGTTAATATGATTAACTGCTGCGGTTTTGACCCAAAACCGCAGCGGTAAATGATTTACTGATCCGATTTAGGACCGGATCAGTTAATATTTGGGGATTGCTGTGAGTCCAACTGATGCGGCCCAAAACCGGAGCGGTAAGCCCGATTTTGACCGCAACGGTTAAACTTTTTTCCACTAGTTTGAATCCCCCATATTCTCTACTGACAAGAGATTTGGACCCCTATGGCTTTTGACTTGTTAGGGCCACATGTATCTATCTTGTTTGATGGTTCTCATTCCCCTTTCTGTTTTTGAAGCTCCTAAGGGTTCAGAGGAGGAAGGTCTTTCTTTTGATCCCCTTTTGTTTCTTTCTAGTCTTGATGATTGTAGTTGTTATGGTGCGCTCAGCTTCAATATTGTTTCTCCATTTGAGGTTTGGCATCCAAGCTTGATTTTCTTGTACTTCTTGGTTTTTAAGTGAAATCTTGGTATCTGGAACATTTTTCCAGACAAAAAGACTAATTCTGTTGAGAATGAAGCTTGGCGCCATCAGGCAATACCTGCTTGGCTACAATCCCTTGACATCTACTCTATATCCTTAGGGAGTGGAAACTTTTGGAGTAGTGTTCTTGGGTCTAGAGACTTAATAGCTGCTGAACTTGAGTATTTTGCCTTTGAAGCCTACAATCCACGACTAGTAGCTAGACAATTTGATTTGGTCCAAATGCTAGCTATACCTCACTTTTTGACCCGCAATAATCCTTGGACCTCAAGGGGTCATTTAGAAGAGGGTAAAGCCCTTCAGAGTAAAACTCTCAACCTTACTTCCATGTCCATTTCTCCTTGGAAATGGATCACCAAAGCTGTTCGAGGCTTCCATTTGTTGTGGGATCATGTATTCCCGGACAACTCGACATGTTCTGATGCTCTAGCACGCTTTGAGAATCAACTTTTCTTAGGCTGTAAGTAATTTCTCACCTTAGTTATTTTTATAACTTTCAGTATAAATGAGCATTACTAAATTTTCCTTGCACTTTCTGTTGCATCTTAGCTAAAGCTGGCAAGAAGAAGCTAAAAGTGCCTGATGGCATGGAAAAAGATTCTAAATATGACAAACTCAATTGGGCTAGTATAGACCAAAGAGTTCAGCCCCCCTGCTTCTTCCGAAGATGAAGATGCTGCTTATGATCAGGGGTCTTCCTATGGAGATGTCAAGACTATGGAGGATATTCAATCCATGGGACTAATGGAGCAGATTGACCCTTTTAAGAGAGCTGCAAGAAAGAGAGATTACCATTACCTCTCTGCTTCCAAACCTTCAAGACATTCCAGCAGGAAACGTCCTAAGTTCAAAGCTACTTCTAAGGTACAACAGTATGTAATCTCTTCTGATGAAGATGATATCAAGCCAATATCTCAAATTTTTCCTAAAAGGAAACTCCTAGGAGTCAAAACAGGTATGAACACCATCTTTACTCTCTTTAGAAGAAGTTTTACTCTTTTGTTTGGAATATTGACTATTTAATCCTGCGTCTTTCCGGTATTGAGGACATGTAGCCTAAGACTCCCAGTGATCCTTCTTCTGAGAAGTCATCACCCCTTAGCTCTGCTAGCCATCCTTCAGTAAGTACTTCCAAGGTGGATGACCAAGAATTAAATTCAAAGGGTGGCTTTGTTGATGAATCTGTTATCAACCATCCCCCTCTTTCTTCAAGCAATGTCGCCCCTCAGTTGGAGAATATGACTACTTTCCCCTTAGAAGGAAGTGCTGCCCCCCAGTTAGAAGATATTGATCATCTCCATGTGGATACCCCTGATGAGGACTCATTTCATCAGTTTAATGAAGACCCCTTGGTGCCAAATCCTTTAAATGTTGAAGTTCCGAGCCTATATGTTGATTCAACAAATTTCAAAGCAATGACTTCTATTGCTGGGGGTAAAATCCCAAAAGATGTTATTCCTAGAGGTCACACCCTTAAGGAGCAATACTGAGCTTCTGATTACCTCTATGTGGAAAGGTTCTTCATCAACTTCACAACCTACTCCCCGAAACTAGTTTGCCTTTTTTCCTCGCGGATTCATTTTAGACTTCCTCTATATGAGTCCAGGTTCTCATAATACCAGACTACACTCTCTTGCTAACTTGGCTTCTCTACTTTATGATGCAGAGGGAGGCACTCAAGAAGCAAGTGTGATGAAAGAGTCTGATGGAGGGAAAGAAGTTAATTTGCAAACAGCTATGATTGTGAGGGATCAGCCTGCCAATACTAGCAGTGACCATTCTTCTGAACATATGAGACAGGAAGAAACAATATGGGAACTCTGCTTGACCTTAACAGATAACCCTTATGATCAGGCTTCTACATAGACACTTAAACAGGTCTTGGAATCCCTAATTTCTCAAGGTTTTGAATATTGGATACCCTGTCTTGACTATGTCAAAGAGACCCTTCTTCTTCAACAATGTAATGCTGAAACAAGAGTTCAATCTCCAAAGTTCTCAGCTCAAAAACTTCAAGAAGAGGAAGCTTCTTTGGAAACTCAAGCCAAATCCCTCCAAAACTTCAGTAAACAGATTCAAGATTCTTTGAGTTCTTTTGATCAGAAACTGAAGGTTCTTTCTTAGGAAAGACAATCTCTACAGAGTCGTCTGACTGAGATGAATAAAGAGGAAATCAACATTATCAGTGAGAAGTCTTCACTTCAGAACTCCATTGATACTGAAGAGAAAAAACTACACCAAGGACGAACCAAACTTGCCAATTTGAGGCAAAAGATGTTTCAAAGATATGCATGTACAAAGAAAGCTTGATTCTCCGTAAGGAAAAACTTTGTAATATTTGGTCACCATTAGATACCTTAGTTTAGTGTTAGACAATGTTGGAATGTTTAGGACATAACATTTTTATTATGTTGTAATTTTAATAATCCTTTGCTGTTTGGAACAATTCTGCATGTTTTCGTTAGAACACATGATCATGTTGTTCCCATATGGATGGGTGATATTTCTTTACAATTTTGCCATTTAAGGCTCTATCTTTTATATTACCATCTATATTTTTTAACACGTATGCATTTCCAGACATTTTCTTGTGAATGATAAAGGGACCTTGCCACTTAGGTGACCATTTCCCCTAATTGTGGATCTTTATAAGCCGCTTACGGCGTAAACATTTTCCAAACTTTATCATTCTCCTAGAATTCTTTAGGCACTACCTTTTTGTTATAGGCCCTAGCAACCTTTTCTTTTTGGATTCTATTTTGGCTAGAGATTCTTCCTTAGCCTCTAGAGCATCCATAACTTCAATCTTCATTGCTTGTGAATAGTCATCTCTTGATAATCCCATTTGTTGGGCTACCCTTGATGATCTTACATTCACTTCAGCTGGGATAATTGGAGTGTGCCCATAAACTAAGTTAAAGGGGGTAACTCTTGTTGCTTCCCTTTTAGAGGTCTTGTAGGCCCATGGGGCATATAACAACAACTCATCCCATCTTCTTCGATTGTTATCTATTAGTTTTGAGATCTCTTTTACTATGATATTAATGGTGGCTTCAGCTTGACCATTTGCTTGAGCATAGTAAGTTGTTGAATGCAACTTGGTGATCCCAAACTGATTGAGATAATCCAGCAGGTCAGGATTCCTAAATATTGTGGCCTGATCAAAGGTGATAGTTTCTGGAATTCCAAATCTTGTACAGATTTTTCCTTCCAAGAAGTTTATTACAACCTGGGTATCGATCTTGTTGAAAGCCTGAGCCTCTACCCATTTAGTGAAGTAATCAGTTACCAATAGAATAAGGAAAAATTGACAGGAGATGTCTGAACTTTGGCCGATAATTTTTAAAAGGTACCAACTTTAGATTAACATGTGGAGGTCCTAACTTTGGGGGACATTGTCTTTTATCGGACCCAGATAACCTATGACTTGCTGATTAGGTAAAATGACATTATTTTATTTTAGTTTTTATTTCTTAAATATTTCCTTATTTTAATTTCTTAAGCTCATTAACCAGTTCAATTAAGCACGAAAGAAGAGAGGGTCAAGGGGCACATCAGCAGGTGGGGCCACGCCAGGAGTCGGAGCTCCAGTGAGGCGGTAGAGCCGGCGGCAAGGCATAATCCATCTTTTTCTCTCTCCTCTTCACCATGCCAATTATAAGGG
Source organism: Beta lomatogona (assembly GCA_947646795.1). Lineage (NCBI taxonomy): Eukaryota > Viridiplantae > Streptophyta > Magnoliopsida > Caryophyllales > Amaranthaceae > Beta > Beta lomatogona. Next base: position 1,330,763 of record CANSNZ010000460.1, on the reverse strand, counting down.
AAGCCAGCAAGCTATCATTTCCCCTCTTCAAATCCATCAATGAAGTTGCCAAAGTACATTTGTTGTCAATTTATTGCTTAAACTCAAGCCAAGTGTTGAATTCACCCAATTTCAAAATTACAAGTTACTGAAACTAAAATATCACAACTTCTTCACCAATTGTGCAACCAAAGATCGTTTTATTGTTTCTTTTTCCACAACCAATTCCATCTTTTTTTTGGCTAAGATATCAAACATTTAATTTGATGCAATAAAAAAACCTAATTCAATATAGCAGCCTCAACACTTGATAAAAAAAACTGAGGAAATCTACCCCATCCAACAAAGCATCGCTAAGCACTGGTCGCATACTACCAGAAATTCATTGATGAGGCAGAAAGAGGAGATCAAGGATACTTCACCCCCACAAGCGATAATAATGGGCATCAATTCCACCAGCAGCGGCAATCGTGAGTTGACAATGGTAAAAGATGAAGAAGGAAAGAATAGAGGAAGAAGAAGGTAGAGGGGTGTCACGTGATTTTTAATGGAGTCACGTGACTCATAACCTGCTAGAGCAGGTTAGTAACCTGGAAGGACCAATAGAAGACAATACCCCCCAAAGTTAGGACCTCCACATGTTAATCCTTAGTTAGGAACTATTAAAAATGTTGAGCTATAGTTGAGACTGCTCATATCAATTTTTCCTAGAATATATGAATGCTTCTTAGAAGATACAGAGTTAATTTCCCCTATGGCTTCTACTGCCCATCCTCTGAAGGGCCAAGGACCAATTGAAAATCCCCATATATCTTTGCTCTCTTGGCTCCTAATTCTAGCAGCATCTCCAATCACATTATTAAAGCTTCATATTCAGCTCTATTGTTGGTACATGGACCCTTGAGGGTTACTACTAGCTTAATTGGGATCCCGCCAAGAGATAAAATATATATCCCAGCTCTCTCGCTATTTCTCTAGTGTTGGACCATAAGGTCCATGGAAGGACCATCTTCGTCAATGATTCATGAGTCACAACAAGAATGGGTTGCCAAGAAATCAGCTCGAGCCTGACCTTTTACTGCCTTTTGTGGCACATATATTAAGTCAAACTGCAGTAATTGTAAACTCCATTTGCTTAACCTTCCTTTTATAAAAGGTTGAGATATCATATATTTTATGACATCTGTTGGAGATACGACTTCTACTGTAAAGGCCATGAATAATGTAAGTTTAACTGATGCATCATATAAACACAAACACCATTTTTTTGCCATGGTATACCTTTTTTCTGTATCATGCAGGATTCTACTTAGGTAGAATGTGGCTTGCTCATGTCCTTTTTCATTTTCTTGAGTAAGGAGACTTCCAATGGAGTCTTCACAGGCAGATATATGCAGTCTTAATGGTTTTCCATTTTGCCTTGGAGGAATCAAAACAGGAGGACTTGCCAAATCATGTTTGATTTGGTCAAAGGCCTTTTGATGCTCCTCTTCCCATTTGAATTCTGATTCATGTTTTAATCTTAGCAGAGGTGAAACTTTTTAGTTTTTCTAGCCAAATTGGCCATCAATCTTCTGACATAATTGACCTGTCCAAGGAATCTTTGTAATTCCTTTTTATTAGAAGGTGGCTTGGCTGCCAATACCGCTTTTGCCTTATCCTGGTCAATTTCCATTCCATTCTTGTGAATGAGGAATCCTAAAAAGTTACTAGCTTTAACTCTAAACGTACATTTGAGTGGATTCATTTTGATATTCTCTCATTCTGGTGAATAATTTAACCAAATGCTCTCACTACAAGAAAACGCTAAAACAACGACTGTTTAATAGCGACGGTGTGAAAAACGGTCGTTATTGTTTCATACAGCGACTTCTTTAAGCTGTCGTTTGCCACCGTCTGCTTTCAAGGTATACAACGACGGATAAGCAGTCGTTGATTTTCACCGACGGTTTAAAGCCGTCGTTGAGTTCGACAACAAATTTTTTACCTACAGACGACGGTCTTATATGGTCGCTGATGGAAAAAGGGGTTAAAATGAAGTTGCCTCCTTCAGTTGGGTTTATTTCACCGAGAAAAAAGAGAGAAGTTTTCCTCCAACCAACGAACGGCGACACCACCTCCACCTGTGGGATCGTCTCTTTGCCGCTGGTTAGCACTGCTGCATTTTCTTTTTTTTTTTTTGTTACTCATCAAACCAAACCCTAAAATTTGGGTATTTGGAATGTAGGTGGCGAAAACCATCGTAGGCTGCCAGAAAATCAAGTCTCACTCCAAATATTTCTCCTCGCCGCCGGTAATACCCAAACCCTACCTATTACATTTTTTTTTAATTTTTGGCACTCACAAAACCTCACTCGGTTTTGTCAATGTAGGTGGCGAAATACCACGCCCGACTGCCGTTCACCACCACGCCCGACTGTCATCAGCCTGTGCCGGAGCCCTGCCGCTTCTAGGTACTCTTTAATTTTTAAAATCTTCAATTTTAATACTAAATTTAGTTTACATGGTTACTTGCTTAGTTTTATGTTTAAATTTTGCTAAATGCTTAAAGGTTACCGTTTAATAATTGATTTTGTAAATGATGTAGGATTACGTAGCATTTTGGTGTTTCTCTTTGGCTTAATTGTAAGGTTAGTAGCAATTTTCACCATATTTTGTCTTCAATTTATATTTTTAGTATTTTTTTTTTTTGAATATATTTTTAGTATTGAATATAGGGTATTTTATATTGTTTTTGTTCATGTAAATTCTATAATTTAATTTTTGTGTATAATTTTCATCATGAAATGCAATGTATTAAAAAAACTTTTGTTTATAAAATGTTAAAAACTATATAATTTATTAGTTTATATTACTTTGAAGTTAAAGTTACTTTAATTGTATAAGTTTAAGTTACTATATAATTATCACAATAGTTTATATAATAATTCGTTTATTAAAGGCTATAAAAGTTAAAAACTATATAATTATCACAATAATTAATTTATTGCACATTCTTTTATTTAGTTTACACTATTTGAAATGTTTATATTGTTTTGACATATTTGTTTTCGTGGAAATAGTTTGGATAATGTTATAAATTTAATTTAATTGTTTAAATAAATATGTTTGCATCATCATGTGCCTAGATACCCGTTCAAGGTATACTCATTAGGAGTATATCTTGAATAGTCCCTGATTGGGACTGTTCTTGGACGTTTGACTTCACTTAGGTGGTGAATGTATGCCTTTTTTTCAATTCTATGTAATATCCGGTGATGTTGTTACTCTATGTTGTTCTCTGGGTACATATGTAAGCTTTTACGAAGCTCACATTGTGTACTTGGAGAACTCATGGGAAATGCTGTCGGATTTTACATAGAAGCGATTAGTTGGCATACATTCACTAGTGGGGTTAGATGTCCAAGAATGGGTTAGGTTGGAGTGATAAGGACCTTTGGACATCATTTTAAATCTATATGCATAAATGTTTTAATTGTACGTATGTTAGTTGTTAATGAGTATTGTGATTGAAATGGTTTAGAATTGTAGAATTAGTCACCATGAAACGGAAGAAGTGTTGGTGGATGTATGATAGATATGACAATGGGTGATACGCTCAAGTTATACGATGTTTTTGTGGTATTTTAGGTGCACATTGCTAAGGGATTTGTTCGTAATTGTTAAGGTTTGCATATAAATCATCCTTAGCGGAAGTTCGGAATTTTGTATGTTAATTGTTGTTAAAGTTGTAAAGTTCCGAGCTCTTGGAACTCCACCGTGTGCCTAAGCATCGCATCACCGCAAGCTCGTCATCACCAACCAAGTAGAGCTCGAGCGGCACCCTAGCATCACACGCACACCCGCTAACCAAGCATCGCACAACCAAGCAGATCGTCGTCGAGCCATCAAGCCAGCACAAGCATCGCAAGACTCGCGAAGCCTGCCCAGCAGCCTCGCCCATCCAGCCGCATCGCAAGCATCATCGCCCAAGCTGCCCAGCCAGCGCTCGCCCAGCGCACAGCAGCACGCCCAGCATGCTCGCCCAGCGCTGGAGCTCGCACCTCGCGACAATGGTCGCACCTCGCGACCTGTATCTCGCACCTCGCGAGTATTCTCGCACGGTGCGACCTGCGTGGTTTCGCCAATTCTTCAGCTCGTTGCGAAGGCAGTAGCTCATCGCACGGTGCGACCTGTACCGCACCTCGCGACCCCTATGGCGGTCTAAATGTCGGCTGACTTTTGAGCCTTAGTATAAATACTAAAGTTTGTTTTTGGACCTAAGACACACACATTTGAGGAGAGAGAATATCCAACACTCCATTCTTCTCTTCTTCTCTTCTCTTTTTAGTTTTTGTTTTGGAGTTTAGTTTTCGTAGATTTCAATTATGGGATTGGCTATTGCTATGCCGATTGTAGCTTGAACCGTTCTTGAACGAGATTAATATGGAGCTTCAAGCATTATTGTGAGATCTTTCTTCTCTATTTATTTCCTTTGATTATGGTTTAATTTCTATGATTGCTTTCTATGGTTTTTGCATAATTATGCTAGGAACGTTACTAGTTTGATTGTGTAATTAATCTAATGCTAGATTTAAGAATAGAACCCGATTGTTTTATTCTTTTATCAATTGGTAGCAAACTAGGGAGTAACTTAGATGCGGATCGTCTTGGTTATTTCTTGGGGAAATTGAATCAACTGTTGAACGTTTATCGCTTGTATGGCGTTAGCAGGTCTATTGGTTCTCTTGTGTTTATTGCTTGCTATCGGATTGAACTTAGACGCTATCGGACTAGGTTATCCTTTAGTTAGGGTTTTATAGTCACGCTGATCGTGCTATTCAACTAAGAATAAGGAGAATGCGAGATTAATTCTCAACAATAGATAATAATGGAAATGAATAGAGACGAGGCTCAATGATCGATAATGAATTGAAGTGCATGTTAATCGGATTCAAGATCTTCCTATATTGATTTCTCATCTTGTTTATATGCTAGTTAGTTGTAGTTTGTTAGTAAATCTATTTGAAAACCCCCTTTGTTATTATTATTAGGTTTCTCGACCGTTAGAGTCTTCTAGGTACTAACGCACGCTAAGTATAGAACTCGTCCCCGTTTCCCTGTGGATACGAACCTTACTTCCCTTATACTAGTTTAGTGTAAAAGAGAGTAGGAGAAATTTTATCTTTGGCCGGGTGGCGTTCACGACAAGCGCGGCCCGCCAAATTTTGGCGCCGTTGCCGGGGACACGGTGTTACTTGTTTATATTTAGTGTATGCTTTTGGATTGTATTGCTAATGGTTTTTGTTTATGGTTAATACTCGTGCTACTAACCAAGAACCTTTGCAGTACGATCGAGATCTAGAACTAACCCTTTTCAGGTTGAGAAGAGAATTGCGTGAAGACTTTAGAGAGCTCCCTTTCTCGCTTGAATTTGAAGAAGAGATGCCTCCTAGAGTTGAGCACCGCACTTTAAAGGAGCTCACTGCTCCTAACCTTGACCAACAACCTTTGTGTATCACATTTCCGGAATCGGAAGTGGGGGACACATTTGAGCTAAAGTCGGGGTTGATACATTTGCTTCCCTCATTCCATGGGCTAAATGGTGAAGATCCCAATAAACATTTGTCAGAGTTTCATGTGGTATGCAGCAGCATGAAACCAAGTGGAGTTTCCGAAGATAGAATCAAGCTTAAAGCTTTCCCCTTTTCGCTAAAAGACGCAGCAAAGGACTGGATGTACTACCTTCCGTCCGACAGCATCACCACTTGGGCTCAATTGAAAAAGAGCTTTCTCGAGAAATACTTTCCCACTTCTAAATCATCTACATTGAAGAAGGAGATAAGTAACATTGAGCAACGGGGTGATGAGTCCTTTTATGAGTATTGGGAGAAGTTTAAGAAGTTATGTGCTAGTTGTCCATACCACGGTTATTCAGAGGAAGATCTGGTGCTATACTTCTATAATGGCTTATGTGATGAGGATGCTAGGATGGTTAATGCAGCAAGTGGTGGATCCATTGTGAATAAAACCGCACTCGCCGCAAAGGAACCGTTAAATGAGCTTCTTTGAAAGCTCGAGGCGCTTTAGTAGAAGGTCTGGAACTCGACGTGTGGTCTCCGAGGGTTCTAGTTCTTCTAAGTTGGAAGATCAGGTGCAAGCTCTCACATCTTTGATGCGAGACTTCATAGTGAAAGAGAAGACTCACCAAGTGAAGGCTTGTGGCATTTGCTCTTCACATCATCCAACTGATTTTTGCCCTCATCTACAAGAACCGAGTGAAGAGGTTAAGGCGGCCGATTTTCAGGGCCAAGGTTTCCAGAAAAGATATGATCCATATTCTGGTACCTACAATTCGGGATGGCGAGATCATCCTAATTTGAGGTACGGGAACTCATCGGGAACCAGCAGCCGCCACGCAAGCAGTATAACCGCCCACCACCTCCTTATTCGAGAGCACCGGAGCAAGGAGCTCCATATTTTCGGCCACAAGGCCAACCACGAGGACCGAGTACCGGCATGTCTACGAGATGATATGATTAATGCTTTAACTAAAAATGTCACTAACATGCAGGGAAATATGATTCAGTTTCAGGAGGAGACCCGTTCGAGCATCAAGAACTTGGAGAGCCAAGTAAGCCAAATTGCGGGAGCTGTAACCAAGTTAGGAGGCTAGGGATTCGGTGAGGTTTCCATCCCAAATAGAGCTCAACCCTAAGATGAACGTGAGTGCTATCACATTGAGAAGTGGAGCGGAAATTGCAAGCAAAGAGAGGTTGGTGGTTCGAGACAAAGAGATAGTGGAAGAGGTGATCGAGCATGAACCGACAACATGATTATACATCATTGCCACCTCAACAAGAGGCGAAAGTCCAAAAATCACCTCCTCCACCATATGAACCCGAGCCACCCTTTCCCGAGGCATTGAGAGAAACCCGCAAAACAGAGCACACCAATGACATTTACGAAACCTTTCGTAAATGTGAGGTAAACATTCCCCTTTTTGATGCTTTAAATCAAGTACCTAGGTATGCTAAGTTCCTTAAAGAATTATGTACTTCGAAAAGAAAGCAAAAACAAAAGGGAGTGCAAAAAGTGAAGGCTAGCGAGCATGTCTCTGCTTATCTTTCAAAAGAAATTGCCTCAAAAGTGCAAGGACCCGGGCATGTTTACCATCCCATGTACCATAGGTGACACCATGTTTCCTAAAGCCATGTTAGACTTAGGTGCGTCAATTAATGTGATTCCATATTCATTATATAAGTCTTTGAAACTTGGCAATTTGCATGAAACTGGTGTGGTGATTCAATTAGCCGATAGATCCAATGTTTATCCTAGGGGTAAATTAGAGGATGTATTAGTTACGGTTGGGAAATTGAAATTTCCTCGCTGATTTTTATGTTTTGGAGATGGAGCCTGATAAGCATGCCGCCCCCATCCTTTTGGGGCGACCTTTCTTGAAAACATCTTGCACTAAAATTGATGTTTGCGCTGGTTCTTTGACCATGGAGTTCGAGGGAAAGGTAGAGGCGTTTAAAATCGATGATTCTAAGCCTTTGATTAAGGATGATAACCCTCTTTACTCTATTAACATTGTTGACTCTTTTTTGCATGATGTTCTTGATATTGAGCATGTTGATGAGTCGATAAATGTTGATGATGCCTTGGTTGAGGATTGTGCCTCTCCTACTAACATGCAGAGTTATGGTGCCGGAGTGGAAAGAGCGGAAAAAGCCTCCCGATTTACCACCTTGTTTTGACACTTGTACCACTAACGATGCATTGCAAGAGTTCTTCTCCGTTTGTCTTGCGGGTACTCGAATTGGAGGTTGACATGGAGCCTCCATTGTCACACATGGAGCACAAGCCCAATTTTTGAGCTTAAGGTATTAAGTCGAGCTAACGACTTTAAACAACAAGCTTCTCGGGAGGCAACCCGAGACCCCGAGACCCCTTTATTTTCTTTCTTTTCCTTTATTTTTCATCAAATTTCCACCACCACAACAAATTTTCTTTCACCCACCACCCAACCACTAAAAAGATCCACAACCAATCTTAATCCACTTGGAACCAAAATCCACAAAAGAAAACCCGTTGGGAGGAGTTCAATAGCTAGGAGTTGGTACAACTAGAGGGTTGAGATTGTTAATGTATCTTTTCGATCTCTTAAGCTAGGTGAAAATCTCACAAATTCAAAACTTTTGAACTTGTCATTTGTTTGAGTGATTCGAGGGAGAGGTTGTGAGTTGAGTTATGAGATTTGAGTTGGTGTTGTTAAGAAATTTGAGTTTGACGGATTGCTTTTCATGAGTTTTGAGAATTCGATCTTCGATTTACTCGATTGTTGGTTTCCCCCCCATTTTCAGTTTACTTTTTCTTTTAATTGTCGACACATTGAGGACAATGTGTAGTTTAAGTAGGGGGGAGGGTATTCTCATTCTCGTGTATCTATGTTGTATATATTACTTTCAATTTGAAAAAATGAAAAAGAATATAAAAAAAAAAAAGTGATGAAATGAAACCCGCTGAGTTGAAAACCCACAAGGGTGGGCGACTCAGGCAAAAATGGGGGCCCGGATAGGTTGAAAACCCGAAAGGGCAACTTATGCAAAAAAGTGGCTTATATTGAGCGGGTAAGATGGTGAGATAAAAAAATGTGAGAAGCTAGGATGAAAACCCGAAAGGGCTCCTAGGCAAAATGAGAGATTAAGAGAGAATTATGTATTTTGAAGACTCATTTGCCGGAGATTTGTTTTGGCTTTCACTTTCTTTTGATTGTTTGTTTTTGGGAGTAAGTATGGAATTTATCCCTTTTTGTCTTTGTTCCATAGCTTGCTTATATAGGTTGGTTGTAATAGTAGTAGTAGTTTATCTTTTGAAGTTTTAGGCGAGTTGTCATTTTGATTGTGGCGTTGGAGTGAGTTCAATTCCTTTGAGATCCTTCAGGATTTGAGCTCACATTTTGGTTGTCGTTTGGTGATTATTGTTGTCGCGTCTTTTTATTTTTCAGGTGAGCTCGAATCTAAGTGTGGGGGAATCATCGTCCCTTACGTTTAGGTTTTTTGAGCGGATGTTGTTAAGATGTGATGATGATGATGTAGTTGATGGGGAGTGTAGGTTGGTGTCGTTAGTTTGGGTGATGATTTATTTGGTGATCCTCATTTTGAGTTTACTCGAGGTCGAGTAAAGTTCAAGTGTGGGGGTATTTGATACGCTCAAGTTATACGATGTTTTTGTGGTATTTTAGGTGCACATTGCTAAGGGATTTGTTCGTAATTGTTAAGGTTTGCATATAAATCATCCTTAGCGGAAGTTCGGAATTTTGTATGTTAATTGTTGTTAAAGTTGTAAAGTTCCGAGCTCTTGGAACTCCACCGTGTGCCTAAGCATCGCATCACCGCAAGCTCGTCATCACCAACCAAGTAGAGCTCAGCAGCACCTAGCATCACACGCACACCCGCTAACCAAGCATCGCACAACCAGCAAGATCGTCGAGCCATCAAGCCAAGACAAGCATCGCAAGACTCGCGAAGCTTGCCCCGGCCAGCCTCGCCCATCCAACCGCATCGCAAGCATCATCGCCCAAGCTGCCGGCCCGGCCTCGCCGCCCGGCGCACGAAGACACGCCCAAGCATGCTCGCCCGGGCCGGAGCTCGCACCTCGCGACAATGGTCGCACCTCGCGACCTGTATCTCGCACCTCGCGAGTATTCTCGCACGGTGCGACCTGCGTGGTTTCGCCAATTCTTCAGCTCGTTGCGAAGGCAGTAGCTCATCGCACGGTGCGACCTGTACCGCACCTCGCGACCCCTATGGCGGTCTAAATGTCGGCTGACTTTTGAGCCTTAGTATAAATACTAAAGTTTGTTTTTGGACCTAAGACACACACATTTGAGGAGAGAGAATATCCAACACTCCATTCTTCTCTTCTTCTCTTCTCTTTTTAGTTTTTGTTTTGGAGTTTAGTTTTCGTAGATTTCAATTATGGGATTGGCTATTGCTATGCCGATTGTAGCTTGAACCGTTCTTGAACGAGATTAATATGGAGCTTCAAGCATTATTGTGAGATCTTTCTTCTCTATTTATTTCCTTTGATTATGGTTTAATTTCTATGATTGCTTTCTATGGTTTTTGCATAATTATGCTAGGAACGTTACTAGTTTGATTGTGTAATTAATCTAATGCTAGATTTAAGAATAGAACCCGATTGTTTTATTCTTTTATCAATTGGTAGCAAACTAGGGAGTAACTTAGATGCGGATCGTCTTGGTTATTTCTTGGGGAAATTGAATCAACTGTTGAACGTTTATCGCTTGTATGGCGTTAGCAGGTCTATTGGTTCTCTGTGTTTATTGCTGCTATCGGATTGAACTTAGACGCTATCGGACTAGGTTATCCTTTAGTTAGGGTTTTATAGTCACGCTGATCGTGCTATTCAACTAAGAATAAGGAGAATGCGAGATTAATTCTCAACAATAGATAATAATGGAAATGAATAGAGACGAGGCTCAATGATCGATAATGAATTGAAGTGCATGTTAATCGGATTCAAGATCTTCCTATATTGATTTCTCATCTTGTTTATATGCTAGTTAGTTGTAGTTTGTTAGTAAATCTATTTGAAAACCCCCTTTGTTATTATTATTAGGTTTCTCGACCGTTAGAGTCTTCTAGGTACTAACGCACGCTAAGTATAGAACTCGTCCCCGTTTCCCTGTGGATACGAACCTTACTTCCCTTATACTAGTTTAGTGTAAAAGAGAGTAGGAGAAATTTTATCTTTGGCCGGGTGGCGTTCACGACAAGCGCGGCCCGCCAATGGGCGTAACTTGAGGCCCGAGTTCTTGAGGGGGTTTGATGAATTCATCGACTTTTGCAAAGCAAATCCCGAAAACCCAGGTAAGGATGAAGTTAGATGCCCGTGTTCGAAGTGCAAGAACAGACGTATGCATGACACAAACACGGTTAAAGTGCATTTGTATAGCAAGGGATTTATACCTGATTACTACTGTTGGTATTCTCATGGTGAAGAGTTACCTCAATTCGCATAAGAGCTATCTAATCCATACCGTGAAATGGTTTTCGATGGTCTGGGGAATAACCCGGAACCGTCCACTGTTGAAGAGCCTAGTGGAATGGAGGAGGAGCCCAATCCTCAAGAAAAGGTGTTTCCTGACCTATTAAAGGCTTCTGAGGAATCGTTGTATGAAGGGAGCTCCATTTCTGTGTTGGAAATGGCATCTAGAATAGTATCTTTGAAGTGTGAGTACAATTTCATAGGTGTGTTGTATGTTTGCTTCATTAATGAAAGAAGCAATACCTAACAACAACAACATGAGTAACACATTTTACGATACGAAGAAGATCTTGGAGGGATTAGAGCTTCCCCACGAGAAGATTCATGCGTGCCCCAAAGGTTGTATGTTATTTTGGAGAACTGACGCACACTTGGACAGATGTAGAGTGTGCGATAGTGACAGATACAAAAGGACTTCTAAGGGGTCTTTAGTTCCAATGAAATTTCTGATTTATTTCCCAGTCACACTGAGATTGCAGAGGTTGTATGCAACAAAGAATGTTGCGGAAGAAATGACATGGCATGCCAAAAATCTAAGAGTCGAAGACAAAATGGCTCACCCTAGCGACAGTGAAGCTTGGAAGCATTTGGATAGATCCTTTGGCGAATTTGCATATGAGCCTAGGAATATTCGGCTCTGTTTGTGTACCGATGGGTTTGGTCCACATGGAAAGTTTGGGGGTCAATATTCATGTTGGCGGGTCATCTTAACCCCGTACAACTTGCCGCCATCGATGTGCATGAAAAAACCCTTCATGTTCCTTTCGTTACTCGTTCCTAGTCCTAAAAATCCGAAGCGAAACTTGGATGTATACATGCAACCCTTAATCGAGGAATTGAAGTAATTATGGGATGTTGGAGCAACAACTTATGACATTTCTAGGAAACAAAATTTCAATATGCGTGCCGCCATTCTTTGGACAATAAGTGATTTTTCTGCTTACAGTATGCTATTTGGATGGTCTACCGCTGGGAAAAAGGCTTGTCCTTATTGTTTGGAAAATTCCTAAGCTTTTTGGCTCGACCATGGGGGTAAAGTTTCTTGGTTTGATTGTCACCGTCAATTCCTACATCTAGATCATCCTTTTAGTTACAACAAAGTAGCTTTTTGCAGAAATAAGGTTGAAAAAGGGTCTCCACCGCACATCATGTCTGGGGAAGAGTTGTAGTCATGTGTTAAAGACATGCCAAAGGCTACATATGGGACAGAAGCACTTAACACATAGGCCCTTTTTGCCATTTTACTTGAAAATTATGAATTTGAGTAGTTTCAAGTTAGTGTAAGTTATAAACACCTCAAACAACATATATATACTTTGTTTCATGAGTTTACTAGTAGTTTTGATTGGAAATACAAAACCTAGGTATGTTAGAACCAAATGTAGGCCATTATAGGCCCTTTTTTGCCATTTTACTTGAAAATGAATGAATTTGAGTAGTTTCAAGTTAGTTTAAGTTATAAATACCTCAAAAATCATATATATACTTTGTTTCATGAGTTTACTACTAGTTTTGATTGAAAATACAAAACATAGGCATGTTAGAACCAAATCTAGGCCATTTTAGGCCCTTGTTTGCCCTTTTACTTAAAAATGAATGAATTTGAGTAGTTTCAAGTTAGTGTAAGTTATAAACACCTCAAACATCATATATATACTTTGTTTCATGATTTTACTAGTAGTTTTGATTGAAAATACAAAACATAGGCATGTTAGAACCAAATGTAGGCCATTTTAGGCCCTTTTTTGCCATTTTACTTGAAAATGAATGAATTTGAGTAGTTTCAAGTTAGTTTAAGTTATAAACACCTCAAACATCATATATATACTTTGTTTCATTAGTTTACTAGTAGTTTTGATTGAAAATACAAAACATAGGCATGTTAGAACCAAATCTAGGCCATTTTAGGCCCTTTTTTGCCATTTTACTTGAAAATAAATGAATTTGAGTAGTTTCAAGTTAGTTAAAGTTATAAACACCTCAAACATCATATATATACTTTGTTTCAAGAGTTTACTAGTAGTTTTGATTGAAAATACAAAACATAGGCAAGTTAGAACCAAATGTAGGCTATTTGAGGCCTTTTTTGCCATTTTACTTGAAAATGAATGAATTTGAGTAGTCCCAAGTTAGTTTAAGCTATAAACACCTCAAAAATCATATATATAATTTGTTTCATGAGTTTACTAGTAGTTCTGATTGAAAATATAAAACATAGGCATGTTAGAACCAAATCTAGGCCATTTTAGGTCCTTTTTTGCCATTTTACTTGAGAATGAATGAATTTGAGTAGCTTCAAGTTAGTGTAAGTTATAAACACCTCAGAAATCATATATACACTTTGTTTAGTGAGCTTACTAGTAGTTTTGATTGAAAATTCAAAACATAGGCATGTTAGAACCAAATGTAGGCCATTTTAGGCCCTTTTTGCCATTTTACTTGAAAATGAATGAATTTAAGTAGTTTCAAGTTAGTTGAAGCTATAAAAACCTCAAACATCATATATATACTTTGTTTCATGAGTTACTAGCAGTTTTGATTGAAAATACAAAACATAGGCATGTTAGAACCAAATGTAGGCCATTTCAGGCCCTTTTTGCCATTTTACTTGAAAATGAATGAATTTGAGTAGTTTCAAGTTAGTTTAAGTTATAAACACCTCAAACATCTTATATATACTTTGTTTCATGAGTTTACTAGTAGTTTTGATTGAAAATACAAAACATTGGCATGTTAGAACCAAATGTAGGCTATTTTAGGCCCTTTTTGCCATTTTACTTGAAAATGAATGAATTTAAGTAGTTTCAAGTTAGTTTAAGTTGTAAAAACCTCAAACATCATATATATACTTTGTTTCATGAGTTTACTAGTAGTTTTGATTGAGAATACAACACATAGGCATGCTAGAACCAAATGTAGGCTATTTTAGGCCCCTTTTTGCCATTTTACTAGAAAATGAATGAATTTGAGTAGTTTCAAGTTAGTTTAAGTTATAAATACCTCAAACATCATATATATACTTTGTTTCATGAGTTTACTAGTAGTTTTGATTGAAAATACAAAACATAGGTGTGTTAGAACCAAATGTAGGCTATTTTAGGCCCTTTTTGCCATTTTACTTGAAAATGAATGAATTTGAGTAGTTTCAAGTTAGTGTAAGTTATAAACACCTCAAACATCATATATATACTTTGTTTCATGAGTTTACTAGTAGTTTTTCTTGAAAATACAAATCATAGGCATGTTAGAACCAAATGTAGGCCATTTTGGGAACTTTTTTGCCATTTTACTTGAAAATGAATGAATTTGAGTAGTTTCAAGTTAGTTGAAGTTATAAACACCTCAAGCATCATATATATACTTTGTTTCATGAGTTTACTAGTAGTTTTGATTGAAAATTCAAAACATAGGCATGTTAGAACCAAATGTAGGCCATTTTGGGACCTTTTTTGCCATTTTACTTGAAAATGAATGAATTTGAGTAGTTTCAAGTTAGTTGAAGTTATAAACACCTCAAGCATCATATATATACTTTGTTTCATGAGTTGGCTAGTAGTTTTGACTGAAAATACAAAACATTGGCATGTTAGAACCAAATCTAGGCCATTTTTGGCCCTTTTTTGCCATTTTACTTGAAAATGAATGAATTTGATTAGTTTCAAGTTAGTTTAAGTTATAAATACCTCAAAAATCATATATATACTTTTTTTCCTGAGTTTACTAGTAGTTTTGATTGAAAATACAAAACATAGGTGTGTTAGAACCAAATGTAGGCTATTTTAGGCCCTTTTTGCCATTTTACTTTAAAATGAATGAATTTGAGTAGTTTCAAGTTTGTGTAAGTTATAAATACCTCAAACATCATATATATACATTGTTTCATGAGTTTACTAGTAGTTTTGATTGAAAATAAAAAACATAGGCATGTTAGAACCAAATCCAGGCTATTTTAGGCCATTTTAGGCCCTTTTTGCCATTTTACTTGAAAATCAATGAATTTGAGTAGTTTCAAGTTAGTTTAAGTCATAAACACCTCAAACATCATATATATACTTTTTTTCATGAGTTTACTAGTGGTTTTGATTGAAAATACAAAACATAGGCATGTTAGAACCAAATGTTGGCTATTTCAGGCCCTTTTTGCCATTTTACATGAAAATGAATGAATTTGAGTAGTTTTAAGTTAGTTTAAGTTATAAAAACCTCAAACATCATATTTATATACTTTGTCTCATGAGTTTACTAGTAGTTTTAATTGAAAATACAAAACATAGGTGTGTTAGAACCAAATTTAGGATATTTTAGGCCCTTTTTGCCATTTTACTTTAAAATAAATGATTTTGAGTAGTTTCAAGTTAGTGTAAGTTATAAATACCTCAAACATCATATATATACTTTGTTTCATGAGTTTACTAGTAGTTTTTCTTGAAAATACAAAACATAGGCATGTTAGAACCAAATGTAGGCCATTTTGGGCCCTTTTTTGCCATTTTACTTGAAAATGAATGAATTTGAGTAGTTTCAAGTTAGTTGAAGTTATAAACACTCAAGCATCATATATATATACTTTGTTTCATGAGTTTACTAGTAGTTGTGACTGAAAATACAAAACATAGGCATGTTAGAACCAAATCTAGGCCATTTTTGGCCCTTTTTTGCTATTTTACTTGAAAATGAATGAATTTGAGTGGTTTCAAGTTAGTTTAAGTTATAAACACCTCAAACATCATATACATACTTTGTTTCATGAGTTTACTAGGAGTTTTGATTGAAAATACAAAACATAGGTGTGTTAGAACCAAATGTAGGCTATTTTATGCCCTTTTTGCCATTTTACTTGAAAATGAATAAATTTGAGTAGTTTCAAGTTAGTGTAAGTTATAAACACCTCAAACATCATATACATACTTTGTTTCGTGAGTTTACTAGTAGTTTTGGTTGAAAATACAAAACATAGGCATGTTAGAACCAAATCTAAGCTATTTTAGGCCCTTTTTTGCAATTTTACATGAAAATGAATGAATTTGAGTAGTTTCAAGTTCTTGTAAGTTATAAACACCTCAAACATCATATATATACTTTGTTTCATGAGTTTACTAGTAGTTTTTATTGAAAATACAAAACATAGGCATGTTAGAACCAAATGTAGGCTATTTTAGGCCCTTTTTTGCTATTTTACTTGAAAATGAATGAATTTGAGTAGTTTCAAGTTAGTTTAAGTTATAAACAGCTCAAACATCATATATATACTATGTTTCATGAGTTTACTAGTAGTTTTGATTGAAAATACAAAACATAGGCATGTTAGAACCAAATGTAGGCCATTTTACTTGAAAATGAATGAATTTGAGTTGTTTTAAGTTATTGTAAGTTATAAACACCTCAAACATCATATATATACTTTGTTTCTTGAGTTTACTAGTAGATTTGATTAAAAATACAAAACATAGGCATGTTAGAACCAAATGTAGGCTATTTTAAGCCCTTTTTTGCCATTTTACTTGAAAATGAATGAATTTGAGTAGTTTCAAGTTAGTTTAAGTTATAAAAACCTCAAACATCATATTTATAGACTTTGTTTCATGAGTTTACTAGTAGTTTTGATTGAAAATACAAAACATAGGTGTGTTAGAACCAAATGTAGGCTATTTTAGGCCTTTTTTGCCATTTTACTTTAAAATGAATGAATTTGAGTAGTTTCAAGTTAGTGTAAGTTATAAATACCTCAAACATCATGTATATACTTTGTTTCATGAGTTTACTAGTAGTTTTTCTTGAAAATACAAAACATAGGCATGTTAGAACCAAATGTAGGCCATTTTGGGCCCTTTTTTGCCATTTTACTTGAAAATGAATGAATTTGAGTAGTTTCAAGTTAGTTGAAGTTATAAACACCTCAAGCATCATATATATACTTTGTTTCATGAGTTTACTAGTAGTTTTGACTGAAAATACAAAACATAGGCATGTTAGAACCAAATCTAGGCCATTTTTGGCCCTTTTTTGCCATTTTACTTGAAAATGAATGAATTTGAGTAGTTTCAAGTTAGTTTAAGTTATAAACACCTCAAACATCATATATATACTTTGTTTCATGAGTTTACTAGGAGTTTTGATGGAAAATACAAAATATACGTGTGTTAGAACCAAATGTAGGCTATTTTAGGCCCTTTTTGCCATTTTACTTGAAAATGAATGAATTTGAGTAGTTTCAAGTTAGTGTAAGTTATAAACACCTCAAACATCATATATATACTTTGTTTCGTGAGTTTACTAGTTGTTTTGGTTGAAAATACAAAACATAGGCAAGTTAGAACCAAATCTAGGCTATTTTAGTCCCTTTTTTGCAATTTTACTTGAAAATGAATGAATTTGAGTAGTTTCATGTTCTTGTAAGTTATAAACACCTCAAACATCATATATATACTTTTTTTCATGAGTTTACTAGTTGTTTTTATTGAAAATACAAAACATAGGCATGTTAGAACCAAATGTAGGCTATTTTTGGCCCTTTTTTGCCATTTTACTTGAAAATGAATGAATTTGAGTAGTTTCAAGTTAGTTTAAGTTATAAATAGCTCAAACATCATATATATACTATGTTTCATGAGTTTACTAGTAGTTTTGATTGAAAATACAAAACATAGGCATGTTAGAACCAAATGGGCCATTTTGGGCCCTTTTTTGCCATTTTACTTGAAAATGAATGAATTTGAGTAGTTTCAAGTTAGTTGAAGTTATAAACACCTCAAGCATCATATATATACTTTGTTTCATGAGTTTACTAGTAGTTTTGACTGAAAATACAAAACATAGGCATGTTAGAACCAAATCTAGGTCATTTTTTTTGCCATTTTACTTGAAAATGAATGAATTTGAGTAGTTTCAAGTTAGTTTAAGTTATAAACACCTCAAACATCATATATATACTTTGTTTCATGAGTTTACTAGGAGTTTTGATTGAAAATACAAAACATAGGTGTGTTAGAACCAAATGTAGGCTATTTTAGGCCCTTTTTGCCATTTTACTTGAAAATGAATGAATTTGAGTAGTTTCAAGTTAGTTTAGGTTATAAACACCTCAAAAATCATATATATACTTTGTTTCATGAGTTCACGAATAGTTTTGATTGAAAATACAAAACATAGGCATGTTAGAACCAAATCTAGGCCATTTTAGGCCCTTGTTTGCCCTTTTACTTAAAAATGAATGAATTTGAGTAGTTTCAAGTTAGTGTAAGTTATAAACACCTCAAACATCATATATATACTTTGTTTCATGATTTTACTAGTAGTTTTGATTGAAAATACAAAACATAGGCATGTTAGAACCAAATGTAGGCCATTTTGGGCCCTTTTTTGCCATTTTACTTGAAAACGAATGAATTTGAGTAGTTTCAAGTTAGTTAAAGTTATAAACACCTCAAACATCATGTATATACTTTGTTTCATGAGTTTACTAGTAGTGTTGACTGAAAATACAAAACATAGGCATGTTAGAACCAAATCTAGGCCATTTTTGGCCCTTTTTTGCCATTTTACTTGAAAATGAATGAATTTGAGTAGTTTCAAGTTATTGTAAGTTATAAACACCTCAAAAATCATATATATAATTTGTTTCATGAGTTTACTAGTAGTTCTGATTGAAAATATAAAACATAGGCATGTTAGAACCAAATCTATGCCATTTTAGGTCCTTTTTTGCCTTTTTACTTGAGAATGAACGAATTTGAGTTGCTTCAAGTTAATGTAAGTTATAAACACCTCAGACATCATATATACACTTTGTTTAGTGAGCTTACTAGTAGTTTTGATTGAAAATACAAAACATAGGCATGTTAGAACCAAATGTAGGCCATTTTAGGCCCTTTTTGCCATTTTACTTGAAAATGAATGAATTTGAGTAGTTTCAAGTTATTGTAAGTTATAAACACCTCAAACATCATATATATACTTTGTTTCATGAGTTTACTAGTAGATTTGATTAAAAATACAAAACATAGGCATGTTAGAACCAAATGTAGGCTATTTTAAGCCCTTTTTTGCCATTTTACTTGAAAATGAATGAATTTGAGTAGTTTCAAGTTAGTTTAAGTTATAAACAGCTCAAACATCATATATATACTTTGTTTCATGAGTTTACTAGTAGTTTTTCTTGAAAATACAAAACATAGGCATGTTAGAACCAAATGTAGGCCATTTTGGGCCCTTTTTTGCCATTTTACTTGAAAATGAATGAATTTGAGTAGTTTCAAGTTAGTTGAAGTTATAAACACCTCAAGCATCATATATATACTTTGTTTCATGAGTTTACTAGTAGTTTTGACTGAAAATACAAAACATAGGCATGTTAGAACCAAATCTAGGCCATTTTTTTTGCCATTTTACTTGAAAATGAATGAATTTGAGTAGTTTCAAGTTATTGTAAGTTATAAACACCTCAAACATCATATATATACTTTGTTTCATGAGTTTACTAGGAGTTTTGATTGAAAATACAAAACATAGGTGTGTTAGAACCAAATGTAGGCTATTTTAGGCCCTTTTTGCCATTTTACTTGAAAATGAATGAATTTGAGTAGTTTCAAGTTAGTTTAGGTTATAAACACCTCAAAAATCATATATATACTTTGTTTCATGAGTTCACGAATAGTTTTGATTGAAAATACAAAACATAGGCATGTTAGAACCAAATCTAGGCCATTTTAGGCCCTTGTTTGCCCTTTTACTTAAAAATGAATGAATTTGAGTAGTTTCAAGTTAGTGTAAGTTATAAACACCTCAAACATCATATATATACTTTGTTTCATGATTTTACTAGTAGTTTTGATTGAAAATACAAAACATTGGCATGTTAGAACCAAATGTAGGCCATTTTGGGCCCTTTTTTGCCGTTTTACTTGAAAACGAATGAATTTGAGTAGTTTCA
Source organism: Beta lomatogona (assembly GCA_947646795.1). Lineage (NCBI taxonomy): Eukaryota > Viridiplantae > Streptophyta > Magnoliopsida > Caryophyllales > Amaranthaceae > Beta > Beta lomatogona. The sequence goes on along the minus strand of CANSNZ010000460.1, from coordinate 1,310,800 downwards.
AGTTAGTTAAAGTTATAAACACCTCAAACATCATGTATATACTTTGTTTCATGAGTTTACTAGTAGTGTTGACTGAAAATACAAAACATAGGCATGTTAGAACCAAATCTAGGCCATTTTTGGCCCTTTTTTGCCATTTTACTTGAAAATGAATGAATTTGAGTAGTTTCAAGTTATTGTAAGTTATAAACACCTCAAAAATCATATATATAATTTGTTTCATGAGTTTACTAGTAGTTCTGATTGAAAATATAAAACATAGGCATGTTAGAACCAAATCTATGCCATTTTAGGTCCTTTTTTGCCTTTTTACTTGAGAATGAACGAATTTGAGTTGCTTCAAGTTAATGTAAGTTATAAACACCTCGGACATCATATATACACTTTGTTTAGTGAGCTTACTAGTAGTTTTGATTGAACATAAAAAACATAGGCATGTTAGAACCAAATGTAGGCCATTTTAGGCCCTTTTTGCCATTTTACTTGAAAATGAATCAATTTGAGTAGTTTCAAGTTATTGTAAGTTATAAACACCTCAAACATCATATATATACTTTGTTTCATGAGTTTACTAGTAGATTTGATTAAAAATACAAAACATAGGCATGTTAGAACCAAATGTAGGCTATTTTAAGCCCTTTTTTGCCATTTTACTTGAAAATGAATGAATTTGAGTAGTTTCAAGTTAGTTTAAGTTATAAACAGCTCAAATATCATATATATACTTTGTTTCATGAGTTTACTAGTAGTTTTTCTTGAAAATACAAAACATAGGCATGTTAGAACCAAATGTAGGCCATTTTGGGCCCTTTTTTTGCCATTTTACTTGAAAATGAATGAATTTGAGTAGTTTCAAGTTAGTTGAAGTTATAAACACCTCAAGCATCATATATATACTTTGTTTCATGAGTTTACTAGTAGTTTTGACTGAAAATACAAAACATAGGCATGTTAGAACCAAATCTAGGCCATTTTTTTTGCCATTTTACTTGAAAATGAATGAATTTGAGTAGTTTCAAGTTATTGTAAGTTATAAACACCTCAAAAATCATATATATAATTTGTTTCATGAGTTTACTAGTAGTTCTGATTGAAAATATAAAACATAGGCATGTTAGAACCAAATCTAGGCCATTTTAGGTCCTTTTTTGCCATTTTACTTGAGAATGAACGAATTTGAGTTGCTTCAAGTTAATGTAAGTTATAAACACCTCAGACATCATATATACACTTTGTTTAGTGAGCTTACTAGTAGTTTTGATTGAAAATACAAAACATAGGCATGTTAGAACCAAATGTAGGCCATTTTAGGCCCTTTTTGCCATTTTACATGAAAATGAATGAATTTGAGTAGTTTCAAGTTATTGTAAGTTATAAACACCTCAAACATCATATATATACTTTGTTTCTTGAGTTTACTAGTAGATTTGATTAAAAATACAAAACATAGGCATGTTAGAACCAAATGTAGGCTATTTTAAGCCGTTTTTGGCCATTTTACTTGAAAATGAATGAATTTGAGTAGTTTCAAGTTAGTTTAAGTTATAAACAGCTCAAACATCATATATATACTTTGTTTCATGAGTTTACTAGTAGTTTTTCTTGAAAATACAAAACATAGGCATGTTAGAACCAAATGTAGGCCATTTTGGGCCCTTTTTTGCCATTTTACTTTAAAATGAATGAATTTGAGTAGTTTCAAGTTAGTTTAAGTTATAAATAGCTCAAACATCATATATATACTATGTTTCATGAGTTTACTAGTAGTTTTGATTGAAAATACAAAACATAGGCATGTTAGAACCAAATGGGCCATTTTGGGCCCTTTTTTGCCATTTTACTTGAAAATGAATGAATTTGAGTAGTTTCAAGTTAGTTGAAGTTATAAACACCTCAAGCATCATATATATACTTTGTTTCATGAGTTTACTAGTAGTTTTGACTGAAAATACAAAACATAGGCATGTTAGAACCAAATCTAGGCCATTTTTTTTGCCATTTTACTTGAAAATGAATGAATTTGAGTAGTTTCAAGTTAGTTTAAGTTATAAGCACCTCAAACATCATATATATACTTTGTTTCATGAGTTTACTAGGAGTTTTGATTGAAAATACATAACATAGGTGTGTTAGAACCAAATGTAGGCTATTTTAGGCCCTTTTTGCCATTTTACTTGAAAATGAATGAATTTGAGTAGTTTCAAGTTAGTTTAGGTTATAAACACCTCAAAAATCATATATATACTTTGTTTCAAGAGTTCACGAATAGTTTTGATTGAAAATACAAAACATAGGCATGTTAGAACCAAATCTAGGCCATTTTAGGCCCTTTTTTGCCCTTTTACTTAAAAATGAATGAATTTGAGTAGTTTCAAGTTAGTGTAAGTTATAAACACCTCAAACATCATATATATACTTTGTTTCATGATTTTACTAGTAGTTTTGATTGAAAATACAAAACATAGGCATGTTAGAACCAAATGTAGGCCATTTTGGGCCCTTTTTTGCCATTTTACTTGAAAACGAATGAATTTGAGTAGTTTCAAGTTAGTTAAAGTTATAAACACCTCAAACATCATATATATACTTTGTTTCATGAGTTTACTAGTAGTTTTTCTTGAAAATACAAAACATAGGCATGTTAGAACCAAATGTAGGCCATTTTGGGCCCTTTTTTGCCATTTTACTTGAAAATGAATGAATTTGAGTAGTTTCAAGTTAGTTGAAGTTATAAACACCTCAAGCATCATATATATACTTTGTTTCATGAGTTTACTAGTAGTTTTGACTGAAAATACAAAACATAGGCATGTTAGAACCAAATCTAGGCCATTTTTTTTGCCATTTTACTTGAAAATGAATGAATTTGAGTAGTTTCAAGTTATTGTAAGTTATAAACACCTCAAAAATCATATATATAATTTGTTTCATGAGTTTACTAGTAGTTCCGATTGAAAATATAAAACATAGGCATGTTAGAACCAAATCTAGGCCATTTTAGGTCCTTTTTTGCCATTTTACTTGAGAATGAACGAATTTGAGTTGCTTCAAGTTAATGTAAGTTATAAACACCTCAAACATCATATATACACTTTGTTTAGTGAGGTTACTAGTAGTTTTGATTGAAAATACAAAACATAGGCATGTTAGAACCAAATGTAGGCCATTTTAGGCCCTTTTTGGCCATTTTACTTGAAAATGAATGAATTTGAGTAGTTTCAAGTTATTGTAAGTTATAAACACCTCAAACATCATATATATACTTTGTTTCTTGAGTTTACTAGTAGATTTGATTAAAAATACAAAACATAGGCATGTTAGAACCAAATGTAGGCTATTTTAAGCCCTTTTTTGCCATTTTACTTGAAAATGAATGAATTTGAGTAGTTTCAAGTTAGTTTAAGTTATAAACAGCTCAAACATCATATATATACTTTGTTTCATGAGTTTACTAGTAGTTTTTCTTGAAAATACAAAACATAGGCATGTTAGAACCAAATGTAGGCCATTTTGGGCCCTTTTTGGCCATTTTACTTGAAAATGAATGAATTTGAGTAGTTTCAAGTTAGTTGAAGTTATAAACACCTCAAGCATCATATATATACTTTGTTTCATGAGTTTACTAGTAGTTTTGACTGAAAATACAAAACATAGGCATGTTAGAACCAAATCTAGGCCATTTTTGGCCCTTTTTGGCCATTTTACTTGAAAATGAATGAATTTGAGTAGTTTCAAGTTATTGTAAGTTATAAACACCTCAAAAATCATATATATAATTTGTTTCATGAGTTTACTAGTAGTTCTGATTGAAAATATAAAACATAGGCATGTTAGAACCAAATCTAGGCCATTTTAGGTCCCTTTTTTTGCCATTTTACTTGAGAATGAACGAATTTGAGTTGCTTCAAGTTAATGTAAGTTATAAACACCTCAGACATCATATATACACTTTGTTTAGTGAGCTTACTAGTAGTTTTGATTGAAAATACAAAACATAGGCATGTTAGAACCAAATGTAGGCCATTTTAGGCCCTTTTTGCCCATTTTACTTGAAAATGAATGAATTTGAGTAGTTTCAAGTTATTGTAAGTTATAAACACCTCAAACATCATATATATACTTTGTTTCTTGAGTTTACTAGTAGATTTGATTAAAAATACAAAACATAGGCATGTTAGAACCAAATGTAGGCTATTTTAGGCCCTTTTTGGCCATTTTACTTGAAAATGAATGAATTTGAGTAGTTTCAAGTTAGTTTAAGTTATAAACAACTCAAACATCATATATATACTTTGTTTCATGAGTTTACTAGTAGTTTTTCTTGAAAATACAAAACATAGGCATGTTAGAACCAAATGTAGGCCATTTTGGGCCCTTTTTTGCCATTTTACTTGAAAATGAATGAATTTGAGTAGTTTCAAGTTAGTTGAAGTTATAAACACCTCAAACATCATATATATACTTTGTTTCATGAGTTTACTAGTAGTTTTGATTGAAAATACAAAACATAGGCATGTTAGAACCAAATCTAGGCCATTTTTTTTTTGCCATTTTACTTGAAAATGAATGAATTTGAGTAGTTTCAAGTTAGTTTAAGTTCTAAACACCTCAAACATCATATATATACTTTGTTTCATGAGTTTACTAGAAGTTTTGATTGAAAATACAAAACATAGGTATGTTAGAACCAAATGTAGGCCATTTTAGGCCCATTTTTTGCCATTTTACTTGAAAATGAATGAATTTGAGTAGTTTTAAGTTAGTTTAAGTTATAAACACCTCAAACATCATATATATACTTTGTTTCATGAGTTTAATAGTAGTTTTGATTGAAAATACAAAACATAGGCATGTTAGAACCAAATATAGGCCATTTTAGGCCCATTTTTGCCATTTTACTTGAAAATGAATGAATTTGAGTAGTTTGAAGTTAGTTTAAGTTATAAACACCTCAAACATCATATATATACTTTGTTTCATGAGTTTACTAGTAGTTTTGATTGAAAATACAAAACATAGGCATGTTAGAACCAAATATAGGCTATTTTAGGCCCTTTTTTTGCCATTTTACTTGAAAATGAATGAATTTGAGTAGTTTCAAGTTAGTTTAAGTTATAAAACACCTCAAACATCATATATATACTTTGTTTCATGAGTTTACTAGTAGTTTTGATTGAAAATACAAAATATAGGCATGTTAGAACCAAATGTAGGCCATTTTAGGCCATTTTTTTGCCATTTTACTTGAAAATGAATGAATATGAGTAGTTTCAAGTTAGTTTAAGTTATAAACACCTCAAACATCATATATATACTTTGTTTCATGAGTTTACTAGTAGTTTTGATTGAAAATACAAAACATAGGCATGTTAGAACCAAATATAGGCCATTTTAGGCCATTTTTAGCCATTTTACTTGAAAATGAATGAATTTGAGTAGTTTCAAGTTAGTTTAAGTTATAAACACCTCAAACATCATATATATACTTTGTTTCATGAGTTTAATAGTAGTTTTGATTGAAAATACAAAATATAGGCATGTTAGAACCAAATATAGGCCATTTTAGCCCATTTTTTGGCCATTTTACTTGAAAATGAATGAATTTGAGTAGTTTGAAGTTAGTTTAAGTTATAAACACCTCAAACATCATATATATACTTTGTTTCATGAGTTTAATAGTAGTTTTGATTGAAAATACAAAAGTATAGGCATGTTAGAACCAATTATAGGCCATTTTAGGCCATTTTTTACTTGAAAATGAATGAATTTGAGTAGTTTGAAGTTAGTTTAAGTTATAAACACCTCAAACATCATATATATACTTTGTTTCATGTGTTTAATAGTAGTTTTGATTGAAAATACAAAATATAGGCATGTTAGAACCAAATATAGGCCATTTTAGCCCATTTTTGGCCATTTTACTTGAAAATGAATGAATATGAGTAGTTTGAAGTTAGTTTAAGTTATAAACACCTCAAACATCATATATATACTTTGTTTCATGTGTTTAATAGTAGTTTTTATTGAAAATACAAAGTATAGGCATGTTAGAACCAAATATAGGCCATTTTAGGCCATTTTTGTCCATTTTACTTGAAAATGAATGAATATGAGTAGTTTGAAGTTAGTTTAAGTTATAAACACCTCAAACATCATATATATACTTTTTTTTAATGAGTTTAATAGTAGTTTTGATTGAAAATACAAAATATAGGCATGTTAGAACCAAATATAGGCCATTTTAGGCCCATTTTTGTCCATTTTACTTGAAAATGAATGAATATGAGTAGTTTGAAGTTAGTTTAAGTTATAAACACCTCAAACATCATATATATACTTTGTTTCATGAGTTTAATAGTAGTTTTGATTGAAAATACAAAGTATAGGCATGTTAGAACCAAATATAGGCCATTTTAGCCCATTTTTGTCCATTTTACTTGAAAATGAATGAATACTAGTAGTTTGAAGTTAGTTCAAGTTATAAACACGTCAAACATCATATATATACTTTGTTTCATTTGTTTAATAGTAATTTTGATCGAAAATACAAAGTATAGGCATGTTAGAACCAAATATAGGCCATTTTAGCCCATTTTTTGCCATTTTACTTGAAAATGAATGAATATGAGTAGTTTGAAGTTAGTTTAAGTTATAAACACCTCAAACATCATATATATACTTTGTTTCATGTGTTTAATAGTAGTTTTGATTGAAAATACAAAATATAGGCATGTTAGAACCAAATATAGGCCATTTTAGCCCATTTTTATCCATTTTACTTGAAAATGAATGAATATGAGTAGTTTGAAGTTAGTTTAAGTTATAAACACCTCAAACATCATATATATACTTTGTTTCATGAGTTTAATAGTAGTTTTGATTGAAAATACAAAGTATAGGCATGTTAGAACCAAATATAGGCCATTTTAGCCCATTTTTTGCCATTTTACTTGAAAATGAATGAATATGAGTAGTTTGAAGTTAGTTTAAGTTATAAACACCTCAAACATCATATATATACTTTGTTTCATGTGTTTAATAGTAGTTTTGATTGAAAATACAAAGTATAGGCATGTTAGAACCAAATATAGGCCATTTTAGCCCATTTTTTGCCATTTTACTTGAAAATGAATGAATATGAGTAGTTTGAAGTTAGTTTAAGTTATAAACACCTCAAACATCATATATATACTTTGTTTCATGTGTTTAATAGTAGTTTTGATTGAAAATACAAAGTATAGGCATGTTAGAACCAAATATAGGCCATTTTAGCCCATTTTTGTCCATTTTACTTGAAAATGAATGAATATGAGTAGTTTGAAGTTAGTTTAAGTTATAAACACCTCAAACATCATATATATACTTTGTTTCATGTGTTTAATAGTAGTTTTGATTGAAAATACAAAGTATAGGCATGTTAGAACCAAATATAGGCCATTTTAGCCCATTTTTGTCCATTTTACTTGAAAATGAATGAATATGAGTAGTTTGAAGTTAGTTTAAGTTATAAACACCTCAAACATCATATATATACTTTGTTTCATGTGTTTAATAGTAGTTTTGATTGAAAATACAAAGTATAGGCATGTTAGAACCAAATATAGGCCATTTTAGCCCATTTTTGTCCATTTTACTTGAAAATGAATGAATATGAGTAGTTTGAAGTTAGTTTAAGTTATAAACACCTCAAACATCATATATATACTTTGTTTCATGTGTTTAATAGTAGTTTTGATTGAAAATACAAAGTATAGGCATGTTAGAACCAAATATAGGCCATTTTAGCCCATTTTTGTCCATTTTACTTGAAAATGAATGAATATGAGTAGTTTGAAGTTAGTTTAAGTTATAAACACCTCAAACATCATATATATACTTTGTTTCATGTGTTTAATAGTAGTTTTGATTGAAAATACAAAGTATAGGCATGTTAGAACCAAATATAGGCCATTTTAGCCTATTTTTTGTCCATTTTACTTGAAAATGAATGAATATGAGTAGTTTGAAGTTAGTTTAAGTTATAAACACCTCAAACATCATATATATACTTTGTTTCATGTGTTTAATAGTAGTTTTGATTGAAAATACAAAGTATAGGCATGTTAGAACCAAATATAGGCCATTTTAGCCCATTTTTGTCCATTTTACTTGAAAATGAATGAATATGAGTAGTTTGAAGTTAGTTTAAGTTATAAACACCTCAAACATCATATATATACTTTGTTTCATGTGTTTAATAGTAGTTTTGATTGAAAATAAAAAGTATAGGCATGTTAGAACCAAATATAGGCCATTTTAGCCCATTTTTGTCCATTTTACTTGAAAATGAATGAATATGAGTAGTTTGAAGTTAGTTTAAGTTATAAACACCTCAAACATCATATATATACTTTGTTTCATGTGTTTAATAGTAGTTTTGATTGAAAATACAAAGTATAGGCATGTTAGAACCAAATATAGGCCATTTTAGCCCATTTTTGTCCATTTTACTTGAAAATGAATGAATATGAGTAGTTTGAAGTTAGTTTAAGTTATAAACACCTCAAACATCATATATATACTTTGTTTCATGTGTTTAATAGTAGTTTTGATTGAAAATACAAAGTATAGGCATGTTAGAACCAAATATAGGCCATTTTAGCCCATTTTTGTCCATTTTACTTGAAAATGAATGAATATGAGTAGTTTGAAGTTAGTTTAAGTTATAAACACCTCAAACATCATATATATACTTTGTTTCATGTGTTTAATAGTAGTTTTGATTGAAAATACAAAGTATAGGCATGTTAGAACCAAATATAGGCCATTTTAGCCCATTTTTGTCCATTTTACTTGAAAATGAATGAATATGAGTAGTTTGAAGTTAGTTTAAGTTATAAACACCTCAAACATCATATATATACTTTGTTTCATGTGTTTAATAGTAGTTTTGATTGAAAATACAAAGTATAGGCATGTTAGAACCAAATATAGGCCATTTTAGCCCATTTTTGTCCATTTTACTTGAAAATGAATGAATATGAGTAGTTTGAAGTTAGTTTAAGTTATAAACACCTCAAACATCATATATATACTTTGTTTCATGTGTTTAATAGTAGTTTTGATTGAAAATACAAAGTATAGGCATGTTAGAACCAAATATAGGCCATTTTAGCCCATTTTTGTCCATTTTACTTGAAAATGAATGAATATGAGTAGTTTGAAGTTAGTTTAAGTTATAAACACCTCAAACATCATATATATACTTTGTTTCATGTGTTTAATAGTAGTTTTGATTGAAAATACAAAGTATAGGCATGTTAGAACCAAATATAGGCCATTTTAGCCCATTTTTTGTCCAATTTACTTGAAAATGAATGAATATGAGTAGTTTGAAGTTAGTTTAAGTTATAAACACCTCAAACATCATATATATACTTTGTTTCATGTGTTTAATAGTAGTTTTGATTGAAAATACAAAGTATAGGCATGTTAGAACCAAATATAGGCCATTTTAGCCCATTTTTGTCCATTTTACTTGAAAATGAATGAATATGAGTAGTTTGAAGTTAGTTTAAGTTATAAACACCTCAAACATCATATATATACTTTGTTTCATGTGTTTAATAGTAGTTTTGATTGAAAATACAAAGTATAGGCATGTTAGAACCAAATATAGGCCATTTTAGCCCATTTTTTGTCCAATTTACTTGAAAATGAATCAATATGAGTAGTTTGAAGTTAGTTTAAGTTATAAACACCTCAAACATCATATATATACTTTGTTTCATGTGTTTAATAGTAGTTTTGATTGAAAATACAAAGTATAGGCATGTTAGAACCAAATATAGGCCATTTTAGCCCATTTTTGTCCATTTTACTTGAAAATGAATGAATATGAGTAGTTTGAAGTTAGTTTAAGTTATAAACACCTCAAACATCATATATATACTTTGTTTCATGTGTTTAATAGTAGTTTTGATTGAAAATACAAAGTATAGGCATGTTAGAACCAAATATAGGCCATTTTAGCCCATTTTTTGTCCATTTTACTTGAAAATGAATGAATATGAGTAGTTTGAAGTTAGTTTAAGTTATAAACACCTCAAACATCATATATATACTTTGTTTCATGTGTTTAATAGTAGTTTTGATTGAAAATACAAAGTATAGGCATGTTAGAACCAAATATAGGCCATTTTAGCCCATTTTTGTCCATTTTACTTGAAAATGAATGAATATGAGTAGTTTGAAGTTAGTTTAAGTTATAAACACCTCAAACATCATATATATACTTTGTTTAATGAGTTTAATAGTAGTTTTGATTGAAAATACAAAGTATAGGCATGTTAGAACCAAATATAGGCCATTTTAGCCCATTTTTGTCCATTTTACTTGAAAATGAATGAATATGAGTAGTTTGAAGTTAGTTTAAGTTATAAACACCTCAAACATCATATATATACTTTGTTTCATGTGTTTAATAGTAGTTTTGATTGAAAATACAAAGTATAGGCATGTTAGAACCAAATATAGGCCATTTTAGCCCATTTTTGTCCATTTTACTTGAAAATGAATGAATATGAGTAGTTTGAAGTTAGTTTAAGTTATAAACACCTCAAACATCATATATATACTTTGTTTCATGTGTTTAATAGTAGTTTTGATTGAAAATACAAAGTATAGGCATGTTAGAACCAAATATAGGCCATTTTAGCCCATTTTTTGTCCAATTTACTTGAAAATGAATCAATATGAGTAGTTTGAAGTTAGTTTAAGTTATAAACACCTCAAACATCATATATATACTTTGTTTCATGTGTTTAATAGTAGTTTTGATTGAAAATACAAAGTATAGGCATGTTAGAACCAAATATAGGCCATTTTAGCCCATTTTTGTCCATTTTACTTGAAAATGAATGAATATGAGTAGTTTGAAGTTAGTTTAAGTTATAAACACCTCAAACATCATATATATACTTTGTTTCATGTGTTTAATAGTAGTTTTGATTGAAAATACAAAGTATAGGCATGTTAGAACCAAATATAGGCCATTTTAGCCCATTTTTTGTCCATTTTACTTGAAAATGAATGAATATGAGTAGTTTGAAGTTAGTTTAAGTTATAAACACCTCAAACATCATATATATACTTTGTTTCATGTGTTTAATAGTAGTTTTGATTGAAAATACAAAGTATAGGCATGTTAGAACCAAATATAGGCCATTTTAGCCCATTTTTGTCCATTTTACTTGAAAATGAATGAATATGAGTAGTTTGAAGTTAGTTTAAGTTATAAACACCTCAAACATCATATATATACTTTGTTTCATGTGTTTAATAGTAGTTTTGATTGAAAATACAAAGTATAGGCATGTTAGAACCAAATATAGGCCATTTTAGCCCATTTTTTGTCCAATTTACTTGAAAATGAATGAATATGAGTAGTTTGAAGTTAGTTTAAGTTATAAACACCTCAAACATCATATATATACTTTGTTTCATGTGTTTAATAGTAGTTTTGATTGAAAATACAAAGTATAGGCATGTTAGAACCAAATATAGGCCATTTTAGCCCATTTTTGTCCATTTTACTTGAAAATGAATGAATATGAGTAATTTGAAGTTAGTTTAAGTTATAAACACCTCAAACATCATATCTACACTTTTTTTCATGTGTTTAATAGTAGTTTCGATTGAAAATACAAAGTATAGGCATGTTAGAACCAAATATAGGCCATTTTAGCCCATTTTTGTCCATTTTACTTGAAAATGAATGAATATGAGTAGTTTGAAGTTAGTTTAAGTTATAAACACCTCAAACATCATATATATACTTTGTTTCATGTGTTTAATAGTAGTTTTGATTGAAAATACAAAGTATAGGCATGTTAGAACCAAATATAGGCCATTTTAGCCCATTTTTGTCCATTTTACTTGAAAATGAATGAATATGAGTAGTTTGAAGTTAGTTTAAGTTATAAACACCTCAAACATCATATATATACTTTGTTTCATGTGTTTAATAGTAGTTTTGATCGAAAATACAAAGTATAGGCATGTTAGAACCAAATATAGGCCATTTTAGCCCATTTTTTGTCCAATTTACTTGAAAATGAATGAATATGAGTAGTTTGAAGTTAGTTTAAGTTATAAACACCTCAAACATCATATATATACTTTGTTTCATGTGTTTAATAGTAGTTTTGATTGAAAATACAAAGTATAGGCATGTTAGAACCAAATATAGGCCATTTTAGCCCATTTTTGTCCATTTTACTTGAAAATGAATGAATATGAGTAGTTTGAAGTTAGTTTAAGTTATAAACACCTCAAACATCATATATATACTTTGTTTCATGTGTTTAATAGTAGTTTTGATTGAAAATACAAAGTATAGGCATGTTAGAACCAAATATAGGCCATTTTAGCCCATTTTTGTCCATTTTACTTGAAAATGAATGAATATGAGTAGTTTGAAGTTAGTTTAAGTTATAAACACCTCAAACATCATATATATACTTTGTTTCATGTGTTTAATAGTAGTTTTGATTGAAAATACAAAGTATAGGCATGTTAGAACCAAATATAGGCCATTTTAGCCCATTTTTGTCCATTTTACTTGAAAATGAATGAATATGAGTAGTTTGAAGTTAGTTTAAGTTATAAACACCTCAAACATCATATATATACTTTGTTTCATGTGTTTAATAGTAGTTTTGATTGAAAATACAAAGTATAGGCATGTTAGAACCAAATATAGGCCATTTTAGCCCATTTTTGTCCATTTTACTTGAAAATGAATGAATATGAGTAGTTTGAAGTTAGTTTAAGTTATAAACACCTCAAACATCATATATATATACTTTTTTCATGTGTTTAGTAGTAGTTTTGATTGAAAATACAAAGTATAGGCATGTTAGAACCAAATATAGGCCATTTTAGCCCATTTTTGTCCATTTTACTTGAAAATGAATGAATATGAGTAGTTTGAAGTTAGTTTAAGTTATAAACACCTCAAACATCATATATATACTTTTTTTAATGAGTTTAATAGTAGTTTTGATTGAAAATACAAAGTATAGGCATGTTAGAACCAAATATAGGCCATTTTAGCCCATTTTTGTGCCATTTTACTTGAAAATGAATGAATATGAGTAGTTTGAAGTTAGTTTAAGTTATAAATACCTCAAACATCATATATATACTTTGTTTAATGAGTTTAATAGTAGTTTTGATTGAAAATACAAAGGTATAGGCATGTTAGAACCAAATATAGGCCATTTTAGCCCATTTTTTGCCATTTTACTTGAAAATGAATGAATATGAGTAGTTTGAAGTTAGTTTAAGTTATAAACACCTCAAACATCATATATATACTTTGTTTCATGTGTTTAATAGTAGTTTTGATTGAAAATACAAAGTATAGGCATGTTAGAACCAAATATAGGCCATTTTAGCCCATTTTTGTCCATTTTACTTGAAAATGAATGAATATGAGTAGTTTGAAGTTAGTTTAAGTTATAAACACCTCAAACATCATATATATACTTTGTTTCATGTGTTTAATAGTAGTTTTGATTGAAAATACAAAATATAGGCATGTTAGAACCAAATATAGGCCATTTTAGCCCATTTTTGTCCATTTTACTTGAAAATGAATGAATTTGAGTAGTTTGAAGTTAGTTTAAGTTATAAACACCTCAAACATCATATATATACTTTGTTTAATGAGTTTAATAGTAGTTTTGATTGAAAATACAAAATATAGGCATGTTAGAACCAAATATAGGCCATTTTAGCCCATTTTTTGCCATTTTACTTGAAAATGAATGAATATGAGTAGTTTGAAGTTAGTTTAAGTTATAAACACCTCAAACATCATATATATACTTTGTTTGATGAGTTTAATAGTAGTTTTGATTGAAAATACAAAGTATAGGCATGTTAGAACCAAATATAGGCCATTTTAGCCCATTTTTGGCCATTTTACTCGAAAATGAATGAATATGAGTAGTTTGAAGTTAGTTTAAGTTATAAACACCTCAAACATCATATATATACTTTGTTTCATGTGTTTAATAGTAGTTTTGATTGAAAATACAAAATATAGGCATGTTAGAACCAAATATAGGCCATTTTAGCCCATTTTTTGCCATTTTACTCCGAAATGAATGAATATGAGTAGTTTGAAGTTAGTTTAAGTTATAAACACCTCAAACATCATATATATACTTTTTTTCATGTGTTTAATAGTAGTTTTTGATTGAAAATACAAAATATAGGCATGTTAGACCCAAATATAGGCCATTTTAGCCCATTTTTGTCCATTTTACTTGAAAATGAATGAATTTGAGTAGTTTTAAGTTAGTTTAAGTTATAAACACCTCAAACATCATATATATACTTTTTTTAATGAGTGTAATAGTAGTTTTGATTGAAAATACAAAATATAGGCATGTTAGAACCAAATATAGGCCATTTTAGCCCATTTTTTGCCATTTTACCTGAAAATGAATGAATTTGAGTAGTTTGAAGTTAGTTTAAGTTATAAACATCTCAAACATCATATATATACTTTGTTTGATGAGTTTAATAGTAGTTTTGATTGAAAATACAAAGTATAGGCATGTTAGAACCAAATATAGGCCATTTTAGCCCATTTTTTGCCATTTTACTTGAAAATGAATGAATATGAGTAGTTTGAAGTTAGTTTAAGTTATAAACACCTCAAACATCATATATATACTTTGTTTGATGAGTTTAATAGTAGTTTTGATTGAAAATACAAAATATAGGCATGTTAGAACCAAATATAGGCCATTTTAGCCCATTTTTTTGCCATTTTACTCCGAAAATGAATGAATATGAGTAGTTTGAAGTTAGTTTAAGTTATAAACACCTCAAACATCATATATATACTTTTTTGCATGTGTTTAATAGTATTTTTGATTGAAAATACAAAATATAGGCATGTTAGAACCAAATATAGGCCATTTTCGCCCATTTATGTCCATTTTACTTGAAAATGAATGAATTTGAGTAGTTTTAAGTTAGTTTAAGTTATAAACACCTCAAACATCATATATATACTTTGTTTAATGAGTGTAATAGTAGTTTTAAGTTGAAAATACAAAATATAGGCATGTTAGAACCAAATATAGGCCATTTTAGCCCATTTTTTGCCATTTTACTTGAAAATGAATGAATTTGAGTAGTTTGAAGTTAGTTTAAGTTATAAACATCTCAAACATCATATATATACTTTGTTTGATGAGTTTAATAGTAGTTTTGATTGAAAATACAAAGTATAGGCATGTTAGAACCAAATATAGGCCATTTTAGCCCATTTTTTGCCATTTTACTTGAAAATGAATGAATTTGAGTAGTTTGAAGTTAGTTTAAGTTATAAACACCTCAAACATCATATATATACTTTGTTTGATGTGTTTAATAGTAGTTTTGATTGAAAATACAAAATATAGGCATGTTAGAACCAAATATAGGCCATTTTAACCCATTTTTTTGCCATTTTACTCCGAAATGAATGAATATGAGTAGTTTGAAGTTAGTTTAAGTTATAAACACCTCAAACATCATATATATACTTTGTCTCATGTGTTTAATAGTATTTTTGATTTAAAATACAAAATATAGGCATGTTAGAACCAAATATAGGCCATTTCAACCCATTTTTGTCCATTTTACTTGAAAATGAATGAATTTGAGTAGTTTTAAGTTAGTTTAAGTTATAAACACCTCAAACATCATATATATACTTTGTTTAATGAGTGTAACAGTAGTTTTTTTTAAGTGAAAATACAAAATATAGGCATGTTAGAACCAAATATAGGCCATTTTAGCCCATTTTTTGCCATTTTACTTGAAAATGAATGAATTTGAGTAGTTTGAAGTTAGTTTAAGTTATAAACATCTCAAAATCATATATATACTTTGTTTGATAAATTTAATAGTAGTTTCGACTGAAAATACACAATATAGGCATGTTAGAACCAAATATAGGCTATTTTAGCCCATATTTTGCCATTTTACTCCGAAATGAATGAATTTGTGTAGTTTGAAGTTAGTTTAAGTTATAAACACCTCAAACATCATATATATACCTTGTTTCATGTGTTTAATAGTATTTTTGATTGAAAATACAAAATATATGCATGTTAGAACCAAATATAGGCCATTTAAGCCCATTTTTTTGCCATTTTACTCCGAAATGAATGAATATGAGTAGTTTGAAGTTACTTTAAGTTATAAACACCTCAAACATCATATATATACTTTTTTTCATGTGTTTAATAGTGTTTTTTTTATTGAAAATACAAAATATAGGCATGTTAGAACCAAATATAGGCCATTTTAGCCCATTTATGTCCATTTTACTTGAAAATGAATGAATTTGAGTAGTTTTAAGTTAGTTTAAGTTATAAACACCCCAAACATCATATATATACTTTTTTAATGAGTGTAATAGTAGTTTTGATTGAAAATACAAAATATAGGCATGTTAGAACCAAATATAGGCCATTTTAGCCCATTTTTTGCCATTTTTATTGAAAATGAATGAATTTGAGTAGTTTGAAGTTAGTTTAAGTTAAAAACATCTCAAACATCATGTATATACTTTGTTTGATGAGTTTAATAGTAGTTTTGATTGGAAATACAAAGTATAGGCATGTTAGAACCAAATATAGGCCATTTTAGCCCATTTTTTGCCATTTTTCTTGAAAATGAATGAATTTGAGTAGTTTGAAGTTATTTTAAGTTATAAACATCTCAAACATCATTTATATACTTTGTTTGATGAGTTTAATAGTAGTTTTGATTGAAAATACAAAATATAGGCATGTTAGCACCAAATATAGGCCAGTTAAGCCCATTTTTTGATATTTTTCTCCGAAATGAATGAATATGAGTAGTTTGAAGTTACTTTAAGTTATAAACACCTCAAACATTATATATATACTTTGTTTAATGTGTTTAATAGTGTTTTTATTGAAAATACAAAATATAGGCATGTTAGAACCAAATATAGGTCATTTTAGCCCATTAATGTCCATTTTACTTGAAAATGAATGAATTTGAGTAGTTCTAAGTTAATATAAGTTATAAACACCTCAAACATCATATAGATACTTTTTTAATGAGTGTAATAGTAGTTTTGATTGAAAATACAAAATATAGGCATGTTAGAACCAAATATAGGCCATTTTAGCCCATTTTTTGCCATTTTACTTGAAAATGAATGAATTTGAGTAGTTTGAAGTTAGTTTAAGTTCTAAACATCTCAAAGATCATGTATATATTTTATTTGATGAGTTTAATAGTAGTTTTGATTGAAAATACAAAGTATAGGCATGTTAGAACCAAATATAGGCCATTTTATCCCATTTTTTTCCATTTTACCTGAAAATGAATGAATTTGACTAGCTTGAAGTTAGTTTAAGTTATGAACATCTCAAACATCATATATATACTTTGTTTGATTAGTTTACTAGTAGATTTGATTGAAAACACAAA
Source organism: Beta lomatogona (assembly GCA_947646795.1). Taxonomy (NCBI): domain Eukaryota; kingdom Viridiplantae; phylum Streptophyta; class Magnoliopsida; order Caryophyllales; family Amaranthaceae; genus Beta; species Beta lomatogona. The sequence goes on along the minus strand of CANSNZ010000460.1, from coordinate 1,293,286 downwards.
ATATAGGCATGTTAGAACCAAATATAGCCATTTTAGCCCATTTTTTGCCATTTTACTCCGAAATGAATGAATATGAGTAGTTTGAAGTTATTTTAAGTTATAAACACGTCAAACATCTTATATATACTTTGTTTCATGTTTTAATAGTATTTTTAATTGAAAATACAAAATATAGCCATGTTAGAACCAAATATAAGCCATTTTAACCTATTTCTGTCGGTTTTACTTGAAAATGAATGAATTTGAGTAGTTTGAAGTTAGTTTAAGTTATAAACATCTCAAAATCATATATATACTTTGTTTGATAAATTTAATAGTAGTTTCGACTGAAAATACACAATATAGGCATGTTAGAACCAGATATAGGCCATTTTATCCCATTTTTTGCCATTTTACTCCGAAATAAATGAATTTGTGTAGTTTGAAGTTAGTTTAAGTTATAAATACCTCAAACATCATATATATACCTTGTTTCATGTTTTTAATAGTATTTTTGATTGAAAATACAAAATATAGGCATGTAGAACCAAATATAGGCCATTTAAACCCATTTTTTGATATTTTTCTCCGAAATGAATGAATATGAGTAGTTTGAAGTTACTTTAAGTTATAAACACCTCAAACATCATATATATACTTTTGTTGCATGTGTTTAATAGTGTTTTTTATTGAAAATACAAAATATAGGCATGTTAGAACCAAATATAGGCCATTTTAGCCCATTTATGTCCATTTTACTTGAAAATGAATGAATTTGAGTAGTTCTAAGTTAATATAAGTTATAAACGTCTCAAACATCATATATATACACTTTGTTTGATGAGTTTAATAGTAGTTTTGATTGAAAATACAAAATATAGGCATGTTACAACCAAATATAGGCCATTTTAGCCCATTTTTTGCCATTTTACTCCGAAATGAATGAATATGAGTAGTTTGAAGTTATCTTAAGTTATAAACACCTCAAACATCATATATATACTTTTTCTCATGTGTTTAATAGTATTTTTGATTGAAAATACAAAATATAGGCATGTTAGAACCAAATATAGGCCATTTTAACCCATTTTTGTCCATTTTACTTGAAAATGAATGAATTTGAGTAGTTTTAAGTTAGTTTAAGTTATAAACACCTCAAACATCATATATATACTTTGTTTAATGAGTTTAACAGTAGTTTTAAGTGAAAATACAAAATATAGGCATGTTAGAACAAAATATAGGCCTTTTTAGCACATTTTTTGCCATTTTACTTGAAAATGAATGAATTTGAGTAGTTTGAAGTTAGTTTAATTTATAAACATCTCAAAATCATATATATACATTGTTTGATAAATTTAATAGTAGTTTCGACTGAAAATATACAGTATAGGCATGTTAGAACCAAATATAGGCCATTTTAGCCCATTTGTTGCCATCTTACGCCGAAATGAATGAATTTTTGTAGTTCGAAGTTAGTTTAAGTTATAAACACCTCAAACATCATATATATACCTTATTTCATGTGTTTAATAGTATTTTTGATTGAAAATACAAAGTATAGGCATGTTAGAAACAAATATAGGCCATTTAAGCTCATTTTTTGTCATTTTACTCCGAAATGAATGAATATGAGTAGTTTGAAGTTACTTTAAGTTATAAACACCTCAAACATCATATATATACTTTTGTCATGAGTTTAGTAGTGTTTTTTTATTGAAAATACAAAAGATAGGCATGTTAGAACCACCCATTTTAGCCCATTTATGTCCATTTTACTTGAAAATGAATGAATTTGAGTAGTTTTAAGTTAGTATAAGTTATAAACACCTTAAAAATCATATATATACTTTGTTTAGTGAGTGTAATAGGAGTTTTGATTGAAAATACAAAATATAGGCATGTTAGAACCAAATATAAGCCATTTTAGCCCATTTTTTGCAATTTTACTTGAAAATGAATGAATTTGAGTAGTTTGAAGTTAGTTTAAGTTATAATCATCTCAATCATCATGTATATACTTTTTTTGATGAGTTTAATAGTAGTTTTGATTGAAAATACAAAGTATAGGCATGTTAGAACCAAATGTAGGCAATTTTAGCTCAATTTTTTGCCATTTTACTTGAAAATGAATGAATTTGAGTAGTTTGAAGTTAGTTTAAGTTATAAACATCTCAAAATCATATATATACTTTGTTTGATAAATTTAATAGTAGTTTCGACTGAAAATACACAGTATAGGCATGTTAGAACCAAATATAGGCCATTTTAACCCATTTTTTTCCATTTTACTCCGAAATGAATGAATTTGTGTAGTTTGAAGTTAGTTTAAGTTATAAACACCTCAAACATCATATATATACCTTGTTTCATGTGTTTAATAGTATTTTTGATTGAAAATACAAAATATACGCATGTTAGAACCAAATATAGGCCATTTAAGCCCATTTTTTGCCATTTTACTCCGAAATGAATGAATATGAGTAGTTTGAAGTTACTTTAAGTTATAAACACCTCAAACATCATATACATACTTTTTTTCATGTGTTTAATAGTGTTTATTATTGAAAATACAAAATATAGGCATGTTAGAACCAAATATAGGCCATTTTAGCCCATTTATGTCTATTTTACTTGAAAATGAATGAATTTGAGTAGTTTGAAGTTAGTATAAGTTATAAACACCTCAAACATCATATATATACTTTGTTTAATGAGTGTAATAGTAGTTTTGATTAAAAATACAAAATATAGGCATGTTAGAACCAAATATAGGCCATTTTAGCCCATTTTTTGTCATTTTACTCCGAAATGAATGAATATGAGTAGTTTGAAGTTAGTTTAAGTTATAAACACCTCAAACATCGTATATATACTTTGTTTCATGTGTTTAATAGTATTTTTGATTGAAAATACAAAATATAGGCATGTTAGAACCAAATATAGGCCATTTTAGCCCATTTTTGTCCATTTTACTTGAAAATGAAGGAATTTGAATAGTTTTAAGTTAGTTGAAGTTATACACCTCAAACATCATATATATACTTTGTTTAATAAGTGTAATAGTAGTTTTGTTTCAAAATACAAAATTTAGGCATGTTAGAACCAAATATAGGCCATTGTAGCCTATTTTGTGCCATTTTACATGAAAATGAATGAATTTGAGTAGTTTGAAGTTAGTTTAAGTTATAAACATCTCAAACATCATATATATACTTTGTTGGATGAGTTTAATTGTAGTTTTGATTCAAAATACACAGTATAGGCATGTTAGAACCAAATATAGGCCATTTTAGCCAATTTTTTTGCCACTTTACTAGAAAATGAATGAATTTGTGTAGTTGGAAGTTAGTTTAAGTTATAAACACCTCACACATCATATATATACTTTGTTTGATGAGTTTAATAGTTGTTTTGATTGAAAATACAAAATATAGACATGTTTGAACCAGATTTAGGCCATTTTAGCCCATTTGATGTCATTTTACTTGAAAATGAATGAATTTGAGTAGTTTGAAGTTACTTTAAGTTATAAACACCTCAAATATCATATATACATTTGGTTTGATGAGTGTAATAATAGTTTTGATTGAAAATACAAAATATAGACATGTTAGAACCAAGCAACGCAAATATAGTTTGTTTGGTGTGTCACATAGTAGTTTTTACTTGAAAATGCATGAATATGTGCACATTATTTAACCAAATGCAGGAGACATACAACAAGAAGCTGGATGATTGTACCACTCAGTGGTCACAGCCGAACCCTGATCTGTTGTATTGGGAGACAATTGGTGGGTGGAAAAGAGGAAAAGTGCAGGGGTTGGGTCAGGGAGATCATCTGTACTACAACTCTTTATCTGGGCGAGGAGATGGCTCTTCACAACCATATGAGCCGTCCATTTTTTCTCAGCTTGAGGCGCAGGTGGAGGCAAAGGTCGCTGCACGGATGGAAGAGGTGGAGGCAAGGATCGCAGCGCGGATGGAAGAGTCAAACTGGGCCCTCCTGCAGGAAATGATGAGGAACATGTCTGGTTTTAGCCATATGTTCTCAGGTTGCAACATAGGCCCCCCTCCACAACGCAGACCAGAAGATGACCCAGGGTTTGTTAGTGGTAGTAGTGCTACGGACACACCCCTGACATTGTAGTTTGTTTGGTTTTGGCAAGTAGGTAACTAACTTATAGTGTCTATATAGTTAGTCTAACTATACGCATTTAGTGTATATTTTTTTGGTTTCGGCAACTAGGTAGATGTGTCAGCATATTTTTTTGGAACCCGACTTCTACTTTATTTCCCGACACCGGGATCTATTTTGCGTACATATATTTAATCTAGGTAGTTTGTCTAACTATAGGCATTTAGTGTCTATATTTATCGGCATCTAGCTTATAAAGTTTCTAGATTTGTCGATATATATTTTTGTAGAACCCGACTTATACATTATTTCTCGGACACCTGGATCTATTTTGTGTACATAATTTTAATCTATTTCATGTAATTATATAAGTATCTACACAAATTGTAATATATATCAAAATTGCATTTTTGTAGTTGAAAATATTGAATGCGATGGAGGCGATGGAGGAACAGGTTCAGTGTAGTATATTTAGGTGCAGCCGTGTAGGTACAAGTTTAAATATAATTTGGAACATTACTATTTGAATTAATGTAATTTTAAAAAAACAACGACGGCTAAACATTGAAACAACGACGGCTATGCAGTCGCTGTAAAGGAATGTAATGCTGCCAAGGACTTAAATGTCAACGACTGCTGAGGAACAATAACGACTGCTTTTAACCGTCTCTGAAACAACGACTGTTTGGAGTTGTCGCTTGGACAACGACTGCTTTACACCGATGTTGAATCAACGACTGTACAAAGCAGTCGTTGTTTCAGCGACAACTCCAAACAGTCGGTGCAAAATTATCACCGTCGGTTAATAAAACGGTCGCTAAAAGATAAATAAATCGTGGTTTTTTATTCACCGACGGTCAAACGGTCGTTGATTCCTAAATCAGCGACCATCGGTACAACGACTGTCATTCAACGACCTTTGATCATCGTTGATTGTTTTAGCGACTGTTTAACGACGACTTTAAGCGGTCGTTCATATCGTCTTTTCTTGTAGTGTTCCCTCTACTCCCATTTTATATCCATTCACATATCTCAAAACTCCAAATCTAGATGAGCTTCTTGCCTCTTTTGACCTTCATTTGCCTAATTCGTTTATTGTTAAGGAAAAGAGTGAGATTGCCAAGCAAAAAGAATTTGTCGAGGAGAGTTTGCCGCTTTGTTCTTTGTTTTCTTATTCTTTTGATTCTTCTTCTTCCTATCTTCTTGATTTTTCTTTTGATTCTACTTCTTTTTGGCATCCCCCTCCTTAATGTTTGCATAGAAATGTACCACACCTTGTGCATGTTCATTCTATACTTATTGTGTATGGTATTTTCTTTGAAATGTGTGCCAATGCATTTGACAAACTCTTGCGCTCTTTGTCGGGATATTTACTAGAAAGGTCAAGCTTAGGACCTTAAATAAGCCTTTCTCGAGACGTAACCCGTGATTTATTGCTTTCATTTTCTTTGTTTTAATCTTTCTTATTTTTCTTTCCTATCCTTGATTTTGATTTAGGTCCATAGTTCGAATAACAACCATTCTCAATAGTACATGGAAGCACATCATGGTTTGAGGAAGTTGATTAGAAATGGAGAAATTGGGTCATTTGCGGGTATTTACACCCACCTACTATCCGGTAGCATCCTTCCTTTTCTCTTTCTCTAATGCTTTATGATTGTGGAACATGTGCTTGTTGGTTTGGATGTTTCTTTCCCCCCCTTCCTTTTATCGTCTTGTTCAAGCATTGAGGACAATGCTTTATTCTAGCTTGGGGGAGTAGCTATTCGCTAGCTTGGGGGAAGTGTACATACTTTATTATTTACTTTTCTCTTTTTACAGAATTTTAAAATCTAAAAATATTTTCCTTTCTTTTATTTTTCTTCCATTTCTTCCATGTTTTGAGTTTCTCTTTATAAAGAAAAATTAAAAAAAATTGAAAAAAGGTTTGGAAAATCCAAAAAATTGAGGAATAAAGAAAAGTACAAAGCATTCCCTTGCCCAATAGGAAGATGCTAGTTGATGATATATGTGGATTCCTTGCTTTGATTTTGAGTACATGTTTAGAGGCTCCTTTTGGAAGAGTGTGAGCTTGGGTTGTGATGTTTTAGGAGGTAATTAATCTTGATTGCATTAGAGTCTACCAAAATGAAACTAATGAATGCTCAATTGGATGTCTAGTATTGAATCTTGACTATGTTGCTCATGCTTGGATAATTTTAGCTTCAAATTTGCGGTCCCTTGTGTCCCTAGATATGTTCATCATGTCCCCAAACAAAGCTCTACAAGAAACTTAGTTTTTACTTCTTTTCGTTTGTAATAAGTGGCACAAAAAGCCACAAGTTCTTATGCTTCTCTTTAGTGAGTAGTTACCTCCTCCTTGTATATTAAAAAATTCCCGTAATAAGGGAAAAAGAAAAAGCCAAAAACAGTAAAAAAAGGAGTGCAAAATGAAAAAAATAGTGGAAAAAACGAAAAGCAAAAAGAATAGAAGAATTTCAATAAAAGAGGTCAATTTGTGGATGCCTCCCAAACTTAGTTCTATTTTTCTTAAGTTTTGAGTAGAGTGAAGTCTAAGGCCTATTTGTGTGTCTAGGGATAGTGGACTAGTGGTTTAAGCTTCTATAACACTTGAAGAGCCCTAAGTCTTTTGGATAGCTAGGTGTTCTCTAACAAGCGAGTAAAAAGTCTAATTAAAAGTCATATTGCAATCTTGATTAGTTTCTTTCTCTACCCATAACCTTTGAGTACATTTGAAAATCAATTGTCTTGAAAGTCGCTCTCTATCCTTGCTTGTGAACCACTTCATTGATAATTGAATTGGGCATAATTCTTGAGTTTGTTGAATAATTGGTTAATGAAAAGATTAGAGTTGTGGGTTAAGTCTCTTAGGAAACCCTCGCGAGATCTCACTCGCCCTTTAGAGCGATCTAGGGGTTTAAAGAGCTTGTTGCATATGCTAAATGCAACCGTGATTCCTACGAAAGTGAGTTAGGACTTATTGCTTTCTTAGCATAGTTTTTCATTCTTTTTATTTTGTTTGCTCGAGGACGAGCAAAGGTTAAGCTTGGGGGAATTTGATGAGTGATATTTATATCACTCTAAACCCCTTATATATCCCTATATTTAACCTTTCTTTTTTATTTTAACCCTTTTATATGTTTGTTTTGCTTAATTGCACCTTTTTGTTTTACTAGTTCTTTTTAGATTTGTGTCTTTGTTTTACTTTTCGAGTTACTTTTTACATTTTTTTATTGGTTCTTTGTAGGTCCAATTAAAATATACTTTTGATTTCACCTATAAAAGCCAAAGGAATGCACAAATAAGGAGTAAAGCATGAATAATGAACGGACGAAGGCAAATGAGAGTTGAAGAAGCAAAGTTCACAACATGGTCCACTTCGAACGACCATATCTTACAGAACACAAATCATTTTGCATTGATTCAAATTGCAGATTAAAATTTGGCTCGTTATCTTTCCAACGATATGTCACATGCTTGATTTGGATTAAAAACGAGAAAGTTATGGCCATTTGAAGTTGAGTTGTTTGCCTGGTTTTCTTAGGAGCGCCCGCTCCCTTTTTCAAAGGCGAGCCCGCTCCTTGTTATTTGGAGCACTCGCTCCTTGGTCGCTCCAACTTTCTGCCAATACCAGTTTCCTTAGGAGCGCCCGCTCCTTTCAAATTTTCCGGACAGCTCTGTTATTTTCGCTACTCATTAATGATGTAAGAGTTGTACATATAAATAGGACTCATCCCTAATTTATGAGGGGAAGACCCTAGTTGAGGGGGGATTAGGCTCCATTAGTCTTAGATTAGGATTTAAAGTGAGAGAAAGTCTCAAAACCTAGAGTCAGAAAGTGAGAATATCAATGAAATATGGAGGATTTTGGATAACATCTAGTGACAAGAAGATTTGAAGTTTTCTTTTCATCTATCAATGAGAATTTCTTACTCTCTTTCCTCTATTGTTTCTTATTTTAATTGTTTTCATTAGATTAATTGTTGATGCTTAGTTTAATTATATGTGGTTTATTTTGTTTAGTTTATTGTTAGATTAATGATTATTATCATGTTATTAGTGCTTAATTTCTCTAAATTCCTCATTTTTGTATCTATGGAGTAGTTTGTTGGTTAGGATTTGGGAGAAAACCCAACAATGATTGATTTGGGTGTTGGAATATGAAATTAGGGGGTTTGATTGGGCTTATTAATTGATCAATAGCATGATTACTATTTGCTTGCATTCTGGTTGGCCACTTGGATGTTTGTTTTATTGATACCTTAATCAAATTGAGAGAGGAGATTAAGGTTGACATTTATGCTATTATCTTGCTTAATTACTCATGAGAGTGAGATTTGAGTGAGGGATTTGTGGATTGACACTGTGATTATCCATTGGTTGCATGTTTGAGACCATGACAGTGGCTTAATTATGTGATCTAGGTAGTTTTATGCACCCTTGAGAGAGGACTTAGAGCTAGTTAAGAGTCAATAACCTCAATTAGTTGCTTGGTTTTCTTTCCTCCATGTTTCACCATTCTAATTGCCTAAATCATGATTGGTTGGTGTTGGATCCCTTTCCCTAATCCTATTTGATCTTTGGTAGTTAGTTTAGTTTAATAGACTTTAATTGGTAATTGACACCTCACGACTATTTTTCGGCCTAGCTTATTGTTTGGTTAACATATGTTGATGTTCCTTAGTCCTTGTGGAAGAATGATCCTTACTTGCCACTTTACCTAGGTTAGTGGACTAGTTAGGTTTTGTTTGACTTTAGGAGACTAGTAACGATCTAGTTTTTCCTATGTCAACTACCCTAAACCCTAACCCCTAATCTAATACCCTAACCCTAACCCTTACCCCAACCACCCCTCCCCCACTCCTTACCTCTTCCCCCTTCCCCGCTACCCCACCACCCCGGCAGCCCCCCTCCACACCACCTCTGAAGCCCCTCCCCCCACCCCACCACCCCCGAAACCCCCCTCTCCACTCCCCATGCGGCCCCGCTCCCCACCGGCCTCGAAGCCCCCTCCCCACTCCCCTGAACCCCTCCCTCTCCCATTCCCCTGCTAAAATCGCACCCCCGAACCCTAAAAAAAAATTAAAAAATCCGGGTTCAACTCGAAAAAAAACTAGGTTGTTGAGTTTCAAATAGTGCTGCTGAGTTCGAACATCCGGGGGTGAAAAAAGCCCAAAAATCGAGGGGGGTGTTGGTGCGACAGGCGATTGCGGGGGAAGGGGAGGGAGGTGGGTTGCGAGCGAAGGGGGGAGGGGAGGGGGGGGAGGGGGGGAGGGGGCTTTGGCGGTGGTAGGGAGGGGGTGGTGGGGTAGGGGGTTGCGGGGGTGGTGGAGCAATGGGGGAAGGGATTGGGTGGGGGAGTGGTGGTGGTTGGGGGTTAGGGTTAGGGTATCAGATTAGGGGTTAGGGTTAGAGTTAGGGGTAGATTTAGGTTAGTTAATTAGGGTTAGAGGGGGGATTAGGGGTCAATGACTAACGGAGTTTAACTCATTTAGTCATTAAGGGTAAGTAGATGTATTTTTTCAAAAGTGGGGGTATATGGCGAATTTCAAAAGTTGAAAGGGTATATGGTGCAAAAAAATTGCCAGGGGTATATGATGAAAAAACCGTAAAACTTAAGATTAAAAATTAAAAGATCATGAAATTCAAGTTTCAATATATCTGCACAATCCAAATAATCAAGAGCCGCCATATAACAAAAATTGGTGATCTTGCTGAATTATAAAAACGTGTTGATCAAATTGATTAGTTAAAAGTGGAAAATAAAGATGGGGTTTTTGAATATGATCCACAAGTTTTACTTTTGTTTTTCTTTTTTTTTTCAAATATTTTCCAAAATACAAAATTATATTATGTAATTAATGAAAATGATTTATTTAATTTCCAAAATACAAAAAAAAAATGGAAAAATATTTCGATAATTAAAAAAAATATATATGGAAAAGAATTTATCTCTTCCTCTCTTCCCCTTCCTCCCTTCTCAGTGCACCATTCTCTCTCCTCTCTGCAGCTTTCTCTCTCCTCTCTTAATCTAAGACTCTGCTCTATTCATCATAAAATGGTAATAATTCATGAAAAAGTCATGAATGTGTGATGGACATGGTGCAAATTGTGATCGTATTTTTGATTTTGGAGGAAAAAAATATGGGGCGTATTTCTTTCGTGGATGATAGGAGATAACCATGGACTGCATATAATTCGCGTCCGGAGAGATCCAGGAGAACTCTACATTCCTTTGACTTAGGCAACGGACAAAATCAGCACTAAAGTGGTGCGGAGCAGCAGAGAAAAAGTAGAGAAAAGACCCTAAGCAATGCCAACTAAGGATAAACACAATTGACTTTGGCAGATTGTTAGTACTAAGATATTTGCAATGCAAACGTCAGATACAAAGAAAAAACAGCAAGTGGACGTTCTAAGTTATTAGTGATGGGAATTTATTACTACTAAAAAAACAGGTTGAGTTAAACACAACCACAATAGGGAGTTGGGACATAGACTAATAAAACATACTGTAATAACCAAGGACAACAAAACACACACTCCTAACCAGCTTGCTGAAGTCTTCATTCTGAGAACTTGCCAAAACATGCAGGTTGTCCGCAGCTGTAGTCCTCGACTCCTTGTCTCCTCTTCTCGGACTGCTGCATCACATCACACCAATATCACACATAAGTAAACTGTGGAACCACATTAAAACACTGAAATCTAAACTTGTCAAGATTGACTGTCAAAGGCTGCATAAATAAATAAGAGTACCATTCCAAAATACTCTGTATAAGTGAGACGAGCAATTGATGATACGGGGAAAAGGTAAAACTTTAGAAGATACACTAGTGCCTTTATTGTTTTCCTAAAACAATAACAATTTCTGCAATGCATGTTGAGATAAATTGGACAAGACACATCATAGCTCGAACAAGTCTATGTAAAAAGCCAAAGTTAGCAAGAAGTGACAACTAAGCCATATTTAAGACTTAGTCTGAGTTAGCAACCACGACAAGGGGAGACAAACCTATAACCAAGTATGCTAAGAACTACGAGCAACATGGTGATAGATGGTGTGATAGAACCAGCATTAACCTCACAGTAGAGCAATCCAGATACTACTACCTCACAACAACAAAGAGCTAACAAGAGAGAATACCATTTACCAAGTAAAAAAAATAGCAATAGCAAAAACTCCATAAAGTAATTAAGATTAATCAAGTTTGGCAGCTTAGTTTTAAAAGGCACTAGGCGCACAATTGGCAGTAGCAATCACATTGACAGTTTGGCAATACATACTTCAATTTAGCGTCTTCTTCAGTGAAATTGGAGTTATCTCCTGTGAGATTGCATTTTCAGTTTGTTGTTTCTCCAGAAAAACTCCAGCTAACAGCTGATTCTGTAAAAAAGGAAACAAACGTAATACTCCAAAAACTTAAAGGAAAGCAAATTACTCAAATTCTTACAAGCACCTACCAGCCCTTCCTCTGCATTATCAACAAAACTTGGCTTGTTTGACCTTTTAACTGAATCAATGACCTTGCCACACCAGTCACAACTTCGTAGACAAGATCTGATAAGGAAATGGAAGAAATTAAGGGATACTGAAGATATAAACCCATTAAGTTTCATTACAGTTAATGTGAGAGAATACACTACGGAGTACTATGTTACTCAAAACTCGAAAACAGTGGAAGCAAGAACTACATGCAGTTTTGACAATCCGTCTTGCGTGGACCCGGTTCACATTAAAAATAGTGTGGACCAGGCCTAGACACGTGCCCCACTACAAACTAGTCACTCCCGCTTTCCAAAATCCGCTCGATTTTCTCTCTCTTCAATAAGATTCTCTCGCTCTAAAATTTTAACAAAAACAGTTGTTCAAAACAAACATACACTATATCATTTTAAAACACACTATATCATGTCAAAATACACTATCATGTCAAACACTATAACGATCGATTATGATAATTTTGTGTAATATACAAATAAACTACACTATAACATTTTAAAATACACTATATCATGTCAAAACACACTATATCATGCAACACTATCAAGTCAAAAAACACAGCAAAACACAATCATGTCAAAATACACTATACCATTTCAAAATACACTATATCATGTCAATATACACTATAACATGCAACACTATTATGCCAAAAAACTCAGCAAAACACTATCATTTTAAAATACACTATATCATTTTAAAGTACACTATATCATTTCAAAATACACTATAACATGCAACACTATCATGCTAAAAAACTCAGCAAAACACTATCATTTTAAATTACACTATATCATTTCAAAATACACTCTATCATGTCAATATACACTATAACATCCAACACTATCATGCCAAAAAACTCAGCAAAACACTATCATTTTAAAATACATTATATCATTTTAAAGTACACTATATCATTTCAAAATACACTATATTGTTTCAAAAATACACTATCAGGTGAGTGAATTTATCAGAGGAGAGAAAAGTTATCAGGAGAGAGAAAAGAGGGGAAGACTGAACGCGGCAAAAACGGAAAGTTGTAATCATTAAAACTCACGTGAGATGGATAAGGTGCACACTAAGTTAGTGTGCACCGGGTCCATATTAGTTTTTTTACAGTTTTGATCGCGGTCATGACAAATTAAGAAACCCCAAAACATGGATAAGCAACAAACCCATTCAACCTTCCATGATTCATTTATGTAATTATTCAAACAATCAAACTCACAAGTCACTAGAAATCCCAGACAAATTGAGATTTCTTTTACATGAAAATTAGACTTAATGATGCAAATACTAATTTCTTCACCCCAAAACTGCAACTTATCTAAAGTTATTGTACCTAATTAGCAATTGCTAATCCGAACTTATATAACCTGACTGGAACTTATTAAACCAGATTGAAACGTATTACAACTTATCGAACCAGAATGTAGCTTATTAGACTTGCTTGATCGAAACTTAATGGAAGCATAATAGATGATCGACTAAAACACGATTTCAAATATTTCAACAACCATTTGGGTTTTGATAATCTATGATTATCCAATTATCATGGCAAATGAAGAGGTCCAAAAGAGCTACGTACATACAAAAATATAATTCATCACCACGTTGGATAACCGTAACACAAAAATTATATAAATTAAAGGGTTAATTATCAAAGTGAACTAACCTGATGATCAATTTCTTTTTATTTTTATTTTGAGATGGAATGTGCAAATCTTCGATCCGAAAGGGTCGAAGTTTACAGCAGGAAGCGCACCAAATCTTGTCAACATCCATCACGAAATCTGTTGGATTTTAAATTATTTATTAAATAAAAAATTGTAAACAAATTGCGAACAAATCAAAAACCAAAACCAAATCATTGAACTTAAGCATCGATATGAAGATAAGTTACTCTGCTATATTATCATTCAAGATAAATAACAATTAATTAAAATAAGGAAAAAACTGGACTTCTATAATTTATTTACCGGAAATTTGACAAGAAAATAAGGAATTGGGAGTGACGATAGATGTTGCTTGTTGGAACAAAGAAGATTACGGAGGGTTTTAGATTGACAAAAAAAATTACAACTCTTTACACCCAAAATGCTCCAAAATTAATCTCATATGAAACCTAAATTAAAGTATTAAACTAATACTCACTTCATACAACAAATTAATTCATTTCAACATCCTAATTGAAAATCTAACAAATTATGCTTGAAATCAACAAACTAATCATCTAAAGAAATTAAAACTAGGGCTAACAAATTATATCACCTAAAGGATTGGTGCTTCTTTTAAATACACTAGTTGTTGGCCCGCACGCTAACGCGTGCGGTCCCCCAAGATCGGTATAATCCGTTTTGTATTAATATGAAGGCGTTAAATTCTCGATACTGTAATTTTAGTTTTGTCTTTGTAAAAGAAAATGTAATTATTACTTGCAAGTTACAATTATAATGTAATTATCAAGAGGGAATTGCTTATAGTAATTGTTCCTAAAATTAAGGGTCCTATATGGTTTTAAAACATGGTTTATTTTCAATAGGAATAGGAAATTGCTGAGAGTATTTTTTTGTTTTGGAAAAATATTAAGAGGGAATTATGAATATTTTTTGTTTTTGTGTCTAATACTTACCATGGCTAATCAGTGGGCTATTGAAAGTGGTACAAAGATTTAAATGTGTTGGGCCAAATTAAAGGCAATAAACTGTCAAAGCCTAAAATAAACAGAACGCATCGTTTGGTTTTATTGATGGTTGACATTATGTTGGCGCCAGAAAACGCTTCTTACAAGGAATCTCTGTAACTGAACAGTCTAAAACTTCTTATTCTCCATCTTCCAAGCTTGTCAGTAAGACCCCCCCCATTGTCAGAGTCGAAGGCGAGGATTTTCAGGGCGATTTTCTGTGGAAGAACACACAAATTTTCAAGGTAATTTAGTTTTACATTTCATGTATCAAAATCTATAAGTTTCAATAGAGTAAAAAGTTAGGGTTTTGTTTGGTTTTGGAGTTTTATACGGTATAAATCTATGCAAAAGTATCGTTAAATTGTCTGAATTATGGTTGTATATGGCTTTGTGATGTTGTTTTTTTTTTTTACCGACCATGAATCGTGACTGGAAAATTCTAACTTGTTTGTGGTTAAATTTTGGTGAAGTTTGTTATAACAGGGGGTGGTTGTTTTTAAAAAAAAAATTATCAATTGGTGTTAATTTTGTTTGAATCATGCTTTACTATGTATTTATGATCCTGTAAAGTGCTTTGATTATAACTTCATAGCCCATTTATTCAAGTTGTTCATGTGAGGGGTAGTTCATACATACATGTATTTGGTAAATTTTTTTTGAACTAAGTAGGTAATTGTTATGAGTTCTTTATAATTGTACTTGCTTGAGTATTCAGTTTTATTAGAAAACAAACAGGTTTTAATGGTAGAGATTCAAGTTTATGCCCAATGTTTAAATACAAAAGAAAGGCAGATTCAAGCCTCTTAGTTATTGATCTGTGTTTATGCTATTTTGCTGCAAGTTATAACAATCTTTTGTTTTTGACATTGGAAATCTTACTAACTATTGGTTTGTTGTTGAAGGTTTGTTATGGAAATGACACAAGCTACTGAGGATGTGCTCTTCAACGAGCACATCATGTGTATGTATGTGTTCCCCAAATTGTCTAGGAAGGATAAGGGGGTTGTTTCTTTGGTGTACAAGAGATGGAAGGAGATGTGGCATTGGAAGTGGTGGATTCCGGAGAGGGTTTAGTAATGGGGGAATCGATTTGAGTCCTGGATATGCTGGGACATCATCCACAATGATGCAAGGTATTTAAGATGGATGCATGAGGAGTCAGATGATGAATTTGAGAGGTCAGATGATGACTACGAAGAATGAAAGACAAGCCTCCCCTGCTACAAGATGATCTGAGTGAAATAATTTTGTTTGGGTTTCGTTTTGGGTGGTTGATGTTACGATTGGAGCGGGGGGATTTGGTTGTGATGAGGGCATTGCTTTTTTTTTTTTTTTTTTGTGGTTATCCCTTAGGAAATGTAATTAGCTAATGTAGGCATTTAACTGAATATGGAATGGACATCTTTTGTGTACATGTGTTATTCCATTCCTTAACTGAAAGATGTTAGGTATTAGTATATAGTGTTTAACTTGGCATTCCTGTGCTAAGTTCTTATGTATGGAATTCAGTTGGTTAATATGAATTAAGTGGAATGATTATATCTAGTTGTATCTTAGATAGTTAAATTGAAGTTGTTATGTAGTGAATCTGGTGCTTATAATCTCTTTTAATTAAGTAGCCATTATGGGTAGCAGACATGGAAAAGGGGGAGGAAGGGAAGCAGGTGCAATTGGGAATAAAACAAAGGGATGCATTGGATGGTAGATTTCTAATAGAATTTAATATGTTCAATGTTTTTGAGTTTAATTTCAATAAGTTTAATTCAAGTAATAAGGTTGGAGCGATTACATTTAACACTTGCCCCTAAAGGAAAACAACAAAGTTTAGGACAGATTAATTGACAATTATATGCGGTATGGCATTTTTCATCCAAAAGAAGGCACCATTATACCAACTATAGTTGGTTGGTTTTGAAAGATTTTGACTCTTGATTAACTTGGAATAGGCTCAACTTTGAGTGCATCCTCCCAAAACGATCTGTAACTTAGATTGACCTACAAATATTGACTATTTGTCGTCTAATTCAATAGTTAAATTTAACTATTATATGGCTAAATGGATCTTAATCTCAGAAGCATCTTTCCATAATAATATTTTGTGTTAAAACAAACGTGTGAAAGAAGAGACAATAATACGTGTAATTAATAGCTGCACTTGTAAGGACTTTGTATTAGTACCATGTCTATTTTAAAATAACACAAGCAGTTGTAATAGATAATAGGCACCACTCTAGTGTTGGTAGCAATAGCTTGTACAGGGCAAAGCATGAACACATGGAACACTGAAACATGTAGTTCTCAATGTTCCTGTAGGAGGCCGTGCATCATTGTTTTATATATTCTAACCTAAATAGGGTACTTGTCTTGAATAGTAGACAAAAACAAGTTTTTCCATAGGCTTTTCCTAAGGCCAAAGCTTGGACACTTGCAAGTACCTTGTACAGCAAATACTAATTAAGCAAATTGTTTATTTATGATTCCCCTGGAACAGATTAGTTGTAGTCTTCATAAACAGGCTTGGCAGCAAAGCCTGGAGGAATGTCTTCGGGACTTTGAGCAGCAACATTGTCCTTAGGTTCTACGGCAGTGTCGGGCGTGCTTTTATTATCTTCCGTAGCTTCATCTTCGAGGACAACTCTTTTTAGGATCCATTGAAGGACGTTGTTGCAGGAGAGGGTTGTTTTTGGCCCCACTTGAATGAGGAAATGACAGCTTCTAAGGTGTTCTTGGATATTTGCAAAGGCTTGATGATCATCCTGGGATATTTTGGAGTACAAGAGTTAGGCACTATGTTAACGTTTTAGCCCTAGCACTTGTAAGTTTATCTAATTAAATACGAATGTAGATATAAAGTTTAAATTTTGTAAAGTTGAATTTCATAGAACATTTTAGACACATACAGAGTGCCTTAGCCTGAAGATGTCTTCAACTGCATCTTGAAAAGCTTTTCCGAATCACTTGTGAACAACGTGACTGGAAGGGTGCCCGTTCCATCAGATGCCTCACATTTAAATGTTACCATATATGTACAATGTTGTATGTTAGTGATAGGAAAGGGTGTGCGTATGATTAAATAGCTAGTTGATATGTATATGAAAAACGCACTTAGGAACTGATATGACGTCTTTTCCAAAGCATATTGGACATGTGAGCCCATTGCTTATGGGGACATCTGTGTGTTTTCCAAAATTAGAACAGTCAGGGTATGCATGGACCTTTTCAAAGTCAACCTGAGGTATTGCGACTCTGAACCAGATATGTTCTTCTTGCAGCGTGTTTAGAGGTTGTAGTTAATAACAAACACCCTGTTAACAATGTTGTTTTGTTTGAAAACTTTGCTTAGTAAAACTGGCTAATAATGTTGTGTAACAGCTTACTGTTTTTAGCGTTAAATCATTGATTTGCATGATTACTTTCACTTTTGATGTGAACCTTACATCAAGGATTCTTGCTTGTTTGTCAGCAAAGGCAACTCTGTGACGAAGTGCCCTGTAAAACATAAGAAATATTAGTGGGCTACATTTACTTGTTGGGTTCACTGGTTAGTTGTTACTATCACATGGAATTTGAAAGGGTACATTACCACTCAACTAGTGCGGTTGCCTTGTCCCCTTGAGGTTCATGAACAATGGTTGTTGACATGGTTTTGCTAGTGAGAAGCCTATGTACAAAGAACACATCAGCGGAAAAAGCTTATTATTCCATGGCTAAATGTGACTGTATATTTAGGTAGGAAAATACCTTTGCGAGTAGTTACTTTCAAGGCAGTTATTCCAACGACTTTGAACTTTTCAGCCCAAGTAGTGAGACGGTCACAATCTTCTCCAGCAAGATCATTCCAAGCATAAATGACCAAAGGTTGTTGAGTGCGGCATTGTGGCTTGTGCATAAGATGTCAGATTTCCTTGATTAAGTATTGATTCAAAAGGAAATAGCTTACGATCAGATTTTTAGCATACCTGTGGTCAGCTATGACAATTTCTCAGACCTTCCTTTCACGTGCATTGGATGTAACTATGGTCCGTGCAGCTTCTTCGACATAGAGAACTACGCCTAGGACATATACACAATGGTGAATGAAGCGCTACATCACAGGACATTTATAAACTAAGAACGTGTGCATCATATAATTAAAAGGAATGAAGCATGTGTTAAACATTAATGACTTCTGTGTGTGTTAATGTGCATAAAACATTTTAAGCAATGCATCATTGTATAAAAACCACACAAGTACAGCACAGAACATATAGAGATACACAAAGCTAATAACTGAAATGTATATTGTTGGGGGCATTGAAATGTTTTAAAAGGATATTCAACGTCCCTCACCAAATTTCTCATTGGGATTTCTAGCTTTTGGAATTGCAGCAATATTCTTGTAGTCTGCCAGTGAAGGATTTGTCTCAGCATCGACAGGTTGGATGACAGTTTGTCTTCCAAAACTCATTTGATAGTTAAGCTCTAAGGGGTTCAATTTCCACTGTTCTTCCATAGGTTTAATTGGAGCATTGGGTATTTCGTATTCTCCTTTGTAAACAAAAGCTTCCTTATATCCTTCTACTTAATCTCCAAAAAGCGCACCACGCATTATGTTGCCCTGTAAAAAGAGCAGTGGTTTTTTTTAGAAGGATTATGTAGGTGTTTTAATAGGTATGCAGGAAGTATTTAGTAAGCAATATTACTTGTTTGTGTACAACGTTTTAGCTATGGTGGTTTTAGAAAGTGTTCTTTGTCATTTAGTGCATCTCAAAAGAGTTTTTTTTTTTTCCATAGACATTAAATCTGTGGGAAGTACCTATGCATAATAACTCTTGGATGTATGGTTATGAATAATAACTCTAATTGCATTTGCTTTTGTCTGTAAGAATTGAAGATTGTATAATAGTTGCGAAGTATTTAATTGGAAAGCTAATGAGTTTGGGCAAAAAGGCAACATACCTTATCATCCTCTAAAAGAAGATTTTGGTGAACAGTTCCTTTTTTAGGAGAAACTTTTGGGCGGCCTTTCTCGATGACTTTCACTTTCACCTTGTATGCCTTACTGCTAGAATTAAGTTCGTCCAAGAAGACGCGCTTAACTTTCATCTTCAAAGTCTGCATATTGTGTCCATTTAAGAACTATCTGTTAGCAACTATAGCTATGCAATGAAAATTTGGAATGGAGATTATTGAAGGTATAAAGAAGAAATGTTGAATGTTTGAACTGGTCCAAAAGCTTGAAATAATATAAGTATCCAGAGATATATACTTAGGTTCTTATTTATTTTTCTTTTCATCAACTGTCAAGTGATCATGTTCAGCCTAAATTAACTGTGTTAACATTCATTCATAGTCTAAATGGTTGATTATTCTACACAAGTTCGATGAACCATTCATGTAACAAAATCCTTAACAGTTCTATTTGTCTTTTCCACATCAAAAGATTATTGACAACCATTTTTTATCAATGTAAATGATCTTTGGGAAAAAAAATAGCTCAGTTGACCGTTGGATTATTATATAGGGTGTCTTAGTACACTCAGGTAGAGCTTGAATCAAGTATTAACATGGTACATAAACTATGTAAGGCAACCAATTTGAACAAGATTTATTGTAGGCTTGATTGTTAAAAAGGTAGCAAACATCTATAGTGGGATTACCAAATTAATATACAAGTTGATCTTCTCAAAATAAGTCAATCTTTTGATTATCTTAGAATAAGTTAACCTTGTATCTAATTCTGCTGTAAACGAGTTAATGACGTTGAAATTATGATACGTGTCACATTTTAATAGGATGACATTGTGATTTAACTCATTTATAGCAAAAGTAGATACAAGGTTAACTTATTCATAATTAATCAAAAGGTTGACTTATTTTAAGAAGAATACGCAAAGGTTAACTTATTAAAAATAATTTTTCCTATACAAAAAGAATATAGCATGTATGACAACATCTTTCAGGTTCAATCTAAGCAAAAAAAAAGTGTAAGCAAGCAAAATTGAATAGCAGTTAGTATTATACTCTTTTAAAAAAAAAAGAATATGCAGAAAGAAGCAAGCATCTATAGTGAGATAACCAAATTGATAGACAAAAGAATATAAAATGTATGACAACATGTTTCAAGTTCAATCTAAGCAAAAAAAATTCACTGTGAGCAAGCAAAATAGAATAGCAGTTAGTATTATGCTCTGTTTTTTAAGAAGCATGCAGAAAGAAGCAAACATCTATAGTGAGATTACCAAATTAATATATAGAAGGACATAGCATGTATGACAACATGTTTTAGGTTCAATCTAAGCAAAAAAATAAGTGTAAGCAAGCAAATTTGAATAACAGTTAGTATTATGCTCTTTTAAAAAAGAATATGCAGAGGAATGTGATATTTATGTCAATTAGTTCAAGGAAAAACAAAGAAACAAGAATGTTAAAGGGGTTTTTTTTTTTTTCTTAGTACATGTGATGGAAGTTGAGTGTGCCTGAGGTTGCTAGAAGTTAGGGAAGTAGGAATTCTATGCCTTTACAACCGGGGCTTGAACGTGTCAAATGGTTAGAAAAGCTAAATTTGTAGTTGCAAGTTTTGCTGACTTACCAAACAAGGGGCCAGTTCTGGGCAAACAACTACACTGTTTACAAACAGTAGTTAAGTTGTACTTGATTAAGTGTAAGAAGAGATAATCTGGCTTGTTTTCTTTGATAGTCATGCCTTAGCAGTACAACCCCATACTCCACAAGTACTACCTAGTCTAGTATAATGTATTAGAAAATGTTTTTTTTTAGGAAATATCTTTAGGTAACCTATTGTGCACCACTGTTCATTCAATTAGTCATATCAGGCTGCCTACATATTCTGAGTGCCTTTTTTTAAGCAAACTCTATCTTTATTTTTTCTTGTAAACTGATTCATTGTTGTCATATCTTTGCCCTTACTTTTTGTACACATCTGTTTTAAATAACCAAGTTAGAAATGCAATTGTTTTCATTGTCTAGGTGTTTAGGATGCTTTAAGAGTTGTAGACTATGTCACAACTTTTGTATGCATTAGTTCAAAGTTAACTTTAACAGTGGTTACTAATAGCATACCTCGTGTTCTCTATCTGCGGGATCCAATTTGCCGTGTGATTTAGATGCGCGGTCTCGCAATCTTGGTTGGAGTAGTAATCCTCAAACGCTAATTATCCTTTTTCCTAGCTAGGACCTCATCTTCTACCTGTTACAAGTGGCTGCATGTAAGTGTTTAATATAAATATATCATGAAGTGGAAGACAAAACATAGATATATGTACACAGTTCATATAAGAACAATAAGATCATTATAACTGAATAAGCAACTCTAAAACTTTGTTACCTGAGATTTTTTTATCTAATTAAATAGAAAAGAATCATTGCTGCAGCTCGTTTAGAGAGTTAATTGAATAAGTAACAAAACATTAACAGAGTTAACAAAGTAGTCAGATTTCCTATTTAAGGTTTTGTTCAATTCAATTACATTAGCAATATTCAAGAGTAATGGTTGACTGGCAATATAAAAGGTAGAGGTGGAAATCTGTAAACAGGCACAGATGTAACCTCATGTTAAAACATTTGAAAAGTGAAACTTATAGCCATCAACTAATGATTTCATGCCTCTCTTGGAGGCTTGCTCACGATGTTCAAAAAAAATTAGGTGAGCTCTGAATGCATTGAAGGCTCTAACCATCCACCAAGCCATGTCCTGAGAAAAGGGAAAATGCAACCAGGCAAAACAGTTATGATCTAATTCATACTAACGGAATAGCCCCATTCTTTAGATTAAGTATCAGATCATGTCAAGAAAACAAATATACTGAAGAGGTTAGCATGTACATATTTAGACCCAAATAGATTAGATTGCAAGAAATTACTTACATGCACAGGTACTTAGCTATATAATGCCTGTCATTCTTAGAACATCAAAAGAAACAACATTCCTGGCACTAGTTTCAGAATGATGTTGTGCAGTATGTGACGAAATCGCTTTGACTTTAGCCGATTCCTTAGCACGAGACAGTGCTACATACAACTGGCCGTGTGCAAAACATTGCTTAGGAAGATAGACAGCAACCTGAGAAAGTGTTTGGCCCTGAGATTTGTTGATTGTCAATGCAAAGCTAAGCTTTATAGGGAATTGTTTCCTTTGAAATTGGAACGGGTAGTTAGAACTAGCAGCTGGTCGTAGCTTGATTCGTGGTATAAGGACATGTTCTCCGCTGTGGTGACCAGTTGTAATAACACATTCAATGACATTTGGGAAGAAACTTTTGCATATAAGCCTCGTCCCGTTGCACAGACCAGCAGATGGTAGAATATTTCGAAGCAAAATGACAGGGCAATTTTCCTTTAAGAGAATTTCATGTGGGCTCATGCCACCAGGGCACAACTTGTTTATGAACTCAGTAGGATAAATAGCACATTTATCATCTAGGATTGTATCAAAACTTTTATAGACGACAGCGTGTCTAGGGTACTTCTCTATAAGGACAGCGTTTATAGCATCAACATCATCATTCATAGGAGTCAAAATTATCCTAGTTGTGAACATATCAGGGGTCAGTGTGCCTAGAGCCATTTCAGGAAATGCCACTGCAGTTAATTCATCAATAGGATTTGTACCTTCCTGTGGAGACCTAACAATGTGCCTGGGGAGATGCACAATATCATTATCTTCAGTCTGTAGTTCCCTATTACCCAGTGCAAGCAAAAACGATGCAAACACAGGATCTTGTTTAGCTCGGATATTTTCAGTGAGCCTAAATTTGATGAATCGAGGCCAAAGGATAGAGCTCACCAAGCTAGCATTAACTGCTTCTCTTTGTGATTTGCGGGGAACAACAGGCAACACCTGTCGGGAATCTCCCCCAAAAACTACAATTTTACCCCCAAAGGGCATGGTTGCGCCGCATAAGTCTCTGAGAAGTAAATCTAAAGACTCAAGATTCTGTTTGTTCGCCATCGAAGCCTCATCCCAAATAATCAATGTTGTTGCACGGATTCATGCTGCTAGGCTGCTCTGCTAGGAACATCACAAGCCAATGAAGCATCTGAATCAACAGGTATTTTAAACCTGGATTGTGTTGTTTCCCCAGAAGGTATGTTCGCTGCAGCAATACCCGAAGTTGCAGTGGGAAGCACAATTTGGTTCATTAAACGGACCTCAGCATAGAGCGCCTTGTATAAAAATGTCTTTCCTGTTCCGCCTGGTCCATCAATGAAGAATGCACCAGGTTTGCCTTGCTTGACATGATTTATGATCACATCGAAGGCTTGTTGTTGCGCTGTATTTAGCTTGCCACGACACTCAATACATTCTTGCGGTATTGGTGCATCCAATGCATCCACAATATCTCGGGTCCTTCTTAATTATTCGTCTTCAGCCTCAACTATGTGTTCCAAGCCAAAGCTTTTAAGTGACTTTCCCATTGCCTCAACAAACTGTTCAACAGCCCTAGCTGTTAGACGTTTTACCTTTTCTACGCAATTTGGAAATTCACGCCTGAAATCTTCAGAGAGGGCATCGTAGTACTTGAGCTAGATTGCATTAGGGTCACTTGGTTGGCAGAAGAGCAAAATAGTCGCAAAAAGGCGCCGGAGGGCAAATGGCATTTGAACCTGACATGCCTCAACTAAGCATGCATTAACTGCATCATCTTCTTTTAGCAACCGTAATTTTAGGGCTGCTTCTTGGAAGGTTGCACATTTTCCACAATTTTTTCCATACCCCTGTGTAAATAACCCACTATTGGTTCACAGTCAATAACATCTTCACCGTCTAAAGTAACGATGAGTCGGAGAACGCCATGCATTGATGGATGGTGAGGGCCCATATTGACTATCATGAGGTCTTTTCTGGAAGTTGGTACAGTTACACGAATTCATTTTTCCATGAATTGCTGAAAACAAAAAGAAGTTCATCAAAATTCAAGATCTAATAAATCAAATAATTCAAAACGACTCTTCAAATTAGCGTGTTTTTAGTTCTCGAATGTTCAATTGACTTATTAACGTCACAATACCTTATTGATTCATTTTATCAAAGAAACTTAATAAAGAAAATTATGTTGAGTAATTTCTGGATATAATTGATACGTCATCGAATTAGTATCATGTATCGGAATTGAATGTACGACAAGACGTGCGGACCTCTATTTATCTACCAAATAAATAGGGAATCCATAAGATAAATGCATCATAAACGCATTTTTAATTGTGGATACATATGTATTCTTAATATACTAAAACGACTCCCGTTATTAGTATCAAACCAATCAAGATTCATACAAGCTAAATCTTCTAATCGATAATTGGGCCAAAGAAAGAATTTGAATTTTCTAAATGTATTTTTATCTCGATAACCATCAACAGTGAGTAAATCTTCAAATGACTTAGGTGCACGCACGTGGATAAGTAACAACCTTAAGAAATACCTTTCACCTTCACAAGAGGCCACAAATGCAATTCTTCCAATAACAATCCTTTTGTTCTTTCTTTTAAACCATTCCTTTGTAGATGCTAACCATCTGTAGATCTCTGTAAATTCCCCATATTGGTAATCCGTACCATCAATAATCCCACGATTGGTTCTAAAAAATTATGTGAGAGTAGTGCGGCAACGCTTGTCATCAGAGATGACAACATCAAGGTGTTCATGAGGCCTAACCTGAATTGTTTGCATATTATGCAAATGGACTGGAAGCAGCATGACCGGGGGGTGTATTTCAAAAAGATCGAACCCAAAGATTCTCCACGCAGCTTCACAAGGGGAAACATACCTCCCTGACTGGTATTGCTTTATCTCATCGACAACTTGTGCTTCACCTGTCTAGCGAACATTAAACGACACTCTGTCGTGCCCCTTGTACACATATTTGTAGAGATGACAGGTACGGGTTGTATGGTATAACCCATCTGTTTTCCAATGTTGCTCTGCGAATTCTAACACTATCACCAGTATCCCGTCTCATATACATTGGATAACCATCCGCATTGTTTGTTGTATCATCACATAATCTCTTTGGATATCCATATTTAGACTGTCCCAAAGTCTTTTTATGCTTCATGCATGCACACTCGGGGTTGAGATGCCCACACGGACCATGCATCATGTGTTTTAGAATAATTTTCCTAAGGCTAGGGTTACTTGCCGGGGGGATCTCAGCACACACAAACTTATCAAAATCTGCAGGGCACCTAATTTTGAAATTGGGTTTTAAAATGAGGAGGATGTGTGCATGTGGAAGCCCTCGTTTTTGAAACTCAACGACATAAAACATAGCAGCAACTTCTCTGAATACATGCTTCTCCATGATTAGTTTTTTTAGTGCAAGCAATTTGGCCCGAAAGATCCTTGCAACCAAATCAGACCGGTTCTGTGTTGCTTCTCCAGCAGCTAATTTCTGTTTAATTTCCGGCCAATTGACATCACACGTTATGGTGATAAACAAATCAGGTTTGCCATATCATTGGACCAAGGACATGGCATTGAGATATCTTTTTTTCATGTCCCGAGGTCCTTCAAGGAAAGAGGGTGGCAAGATCACACAGCCCCCAACATTAGCTGCACTATTTTCGCCGCTTCCAAGAGTATCAAGTATGCCCTGGTATAAATGTGCTCTGATGGTGTCTTGATTGTTGCAACAGAAATCCACCCGTGTGTTTTCAACCTTTACATACATATCGACTATATATTGCTGCAAGCATCTCCCAGCTCTAAGGAGCATATTATTAGGCCGATTTTGAAGCCTATAAGCATAATATTCTCTGCAAGAAACATATTTGTCTGCCTTGGACCTTCTTCCTGTTTCACCTATTGAAGAAAAAAACATTTAGGCACTCGTCTTCCCTGTCATCTCAAACATGTATGTGCGCTAAATATTTGGAAAATAAAGAATAGTATGCATACGCAGGGCTTCTTCTGCGATCAAATCCTCGGCACTGTGCACAGCACATGAGGCAACGGGATCTTGCTGAGTAGCTCGTTGTCACTGACACCGCGTTGTTTTTTTCTTAAGCCCCTAGTTCCATCCCCAATCACCACAAGGAAAAAGAAGTGGATATTGCAATGGATCATAGCAACCATAAAAATGCATGATCCTATGCAAATTATTTGACTTGCCAGAGACAAGTATATGAGGGGTGTTAGTATGGCCTGAAGAACCATTGTCAACCCATATAGCAGCCACCTCATCAGATGTAGGAGCGTTATAAACACGTTGGTCTAGCACAGTGTTTTTATTTATAACCATCTCTGTGCTTTCGCTAACTCCGATTTCTTTCAAGGAACGGAAAAATTGGGCATATGGATTGTTCTGTGTAATATTCATCAGGATATCTATTATATCTTGTCGTAACTCTGGAAAACAACCCGCACGATGTTCAGCTTCGTGTTGAGCATCATAAAAATAAAGTTGTAGATATTTAGGTTTTTTCCCCCATCAGTTAGTAAATCAGGCACAAAGTGATAAATCTGGCCATGCAATTTAAAGACATATATTCCTTTCTCGATGGTTGCTTTATAATCTCCACCAAGTGAGCTAAAAGCGAATAAGTTATTATAGAGCCGAGCATATTGTCTAAAGTGCAATGCATCCTCCTCCATAGAAGTAAAGAACCCAGCAAGTTGGGGGGGATAATCATTAGAAAATAATTCTATTTATCCATCACCACAACAGAAATGGGTTGATTCATAAGCAATTTTTTTTTGCGTTACATTTTAAGCAATGGTAAAGCTAAAGCAACTTCAGCGAATCTGTCGGCAATGGTTGCCCAATAATTGCAGCAGGCACTTCTGATGCATAAATAACACTCATCATGTTTAGTAGTGTATTCATTGCATCCCTTTAACATAAACACAATGCAAAAATATAGTTATACTTACTTTCAAGCCTTATTCTTGGACGCCTTGTTCGTTGTAATTTAGGTGGTGGGGCCCCTTCTCCTCCAGTACCACTATGGAGCCCACTTAAAGTAATTAGGCTATGTTACTGTAATGCAATGATGGAAGGTTGTGCAAAATCACAAAATAACCTGGTCGAAGCAGATTCAAGTTGTTCTTGAATAGCCCTTATGCGTTTGGTCATGTGGGAACAACGTAGTAGCTTGTCTGCCCATTAGTGTACACCAGTCAAATTTAGTACACATACCAGAGAAGTTGTTTTAGAGCCAAAAAACATAACTCATTCTAGCTATCAAAACAAGAAAGTTGCATCAAAGTAGAAGAAGTTACCCATGTATGAAGCGAACAGGACAACCACATGCCATACCCAACGCAAAAGTGAAGCGTGGGCAAGTGGTTCTCGACAAACAACCTTTAAAAATACAAAGTGATAAGGTTATAACAAACCGAGGCCAGTACAACAGATTTGTGAAGACAATCTGATGACAACTTTATACAATGAATACTTACTGTTGAATGCACTATGTCATTCTCTACTTCACATTTGGTATCACTGTAATCAAACTCCCTTAGTAAAGAAGAAACTAGTTTTTTAAAAAGCTGAGTGTATATTTACATATGTCAAGGAGACAAGGAAATGTGCAGTAAGTGCAAACATCAGGTGGAGCATCTTATGACATGGTTTGTTTTTCCCCCTAATTACCTCTGTAATATAATATACATATACATTTGAAATAACATCAACAAATGCATATAAAAAGAAGGGAGACAAAGAGCTAATTCCAAAAACATATTCATTTCATTAACCGTACAGAATTACATCATAGTCTAAGAGTTACAAACCCAAAACAAGCACACACCAGCACACCAAATGTGAGAGACATACAGAGTAGGACACGACAACAACACTTCAATGAGAAATAACTATTAGTGTGACTACATGGCTGCATAATAACACCAAAAACATCTAGCAGGACAAGCATACCCGACGCAGCTGTAGTACCCAAAACAACTATTACATGGGGCCTAATTCTAGTACCTAAACGGGCCAGAAGCTACTGCGACAATTAGGCAAATTTGGCACGCTTAAAAACAGGTGCAAGTTCTAGTAAGCTTGCGAAATAAAGCGGTACTTCAGTTTCAGAGGCAGCAGCAACAAAAGGGCTTATAATAGCCGGCTGGGACTTGCGTTTCTTTGGAGGGACCGGAAGAGGACCAACAGAAAGTATCTGAAATGCAGGACCTCGAGGAGTGAGACAATCTTGCTCCACAAGAATCAAAGAAGGGTCAAGATCTTCTTTTAGTCCCATAACACGTTCCTTTAGGCATAGGTACCTCTCCCTTGTAAGGGTACACAAAGCAGTTTCAAAGTTATACCCTGACGGGTTATAATTTGCATCAACAACTTCAAAACCGTAAACACCTATGAGGTAGAAAATAGCCTTTTTGGAAATGCTCTGTTTGGCTGCAGCAAGGGTAGCACAACAATCACCAAAGATGCATTCAAGAACGAAGGTATTATTTAGGGGGTGTCACAGTGAACCAAGAGGTGTACTGGCCAGGGTTGTGCTCAATGGCTTCAATAGGGGTGCAGCGTATGGCAATTGATTTAAAAAACAGACCGACTCAAAATCAATACATACATGCTTGCTTGCACTACAAACAATGTTAGACAAGCTCTCATGCAAAGCAATCTTTGGGAGCCCTTCATCAATACGTAGGCCTGGCAAAAGCTGACCCAACCCGATAGCCCAACCCGAACCCGACCTGAAAATAGTGGGTTTGGGTTAAGTTTTCCAACCCGATTAGTTAAATGGGTCGACCTGAACCCGACCTGAAAAATTAATGGGTCAGATTCAGGTCGAAAATTCTAACCTGAAAATGACCCATCTGACCTGAATTTTAAATGAGCCAAATTTAATGAAAATCCGAAAAGGCAGGGAATGGGGGGTTGTCCAGCCCAAAACCTAACCAGCCCAATTCCTATTCTTTCTCACTCACATATAAGCCTAACTTAACCCTAATTCTTTATTTCTAAAGCAGTCATCCTCTCACTCTCAATCTCTCTCCTCTTCTCTGCTCTTCCACAACAAATTGCTTGAACTCAATCGGGTATTCTTCTTTTATTTGTTTCGTTTGTATTTCGTATTTTTGTGTATATATTTGTAACTCTTCTCTCTCCTTTCATATTTCTTCTCAATTCTTCCTTCTCTTTGTTTATGCATTTAGTATTTTCGTACTCATTTGTTGCTTTTCTTTGTTATTTTTTCCCCTATATTTCTCTTATTCAAGAAGCTTTTTCTGTCATTAATATTTTGTTCTTTTTTTTCTAAATTTCTATTTTTATTTTCTATTATTTTCAATAGTCTACGCTTCGATTTTTTTTTTTGTGCGTTTTTTCAAGATCTTTTGGTTGTCTTCACTTTTAAAATTTTATTTATTTATATTTGTTATGCCTTTATTTTTTGTAATTTGTAGTTCATGTCTTCTGAATTTTTCATCTTCTAAATTAAGCTTCATTTTTTCATCTCATTTTGACCCTGATTTTTCTGCATTTTTAAGCCTTCATTTCTTCTCTTATGCCTTCTTTTTTTCTAGTTTATTCATTTATATGGATTCTCGTTTTTTTTCCAGTTAATATGGGCTATAGCTGATGAGAACAAGGAGCAAATTCAGCTTTCTTCAGAAGCAATATAGGAGATTTTCTGATTGTATTAAGGCTACCCGCTACATAGATCTTGTTTATTTTTATGAAACTTAGCTGAAATTAGGTTGTAATATTTCTACGACTATTTGTTAGCTTGAAGCTTTGAATGGTTTGTAACATATTTAGTGTGCCAACCACCAAGTTTGAACTTGATGGTTTTTAATTTAGGGAAGTAGGTTCTAATTTCTATTTTCATTTCAAGGTGGTGCATTTTCTTTTTATGCATATCATACTGGAAAAAAAAAATTTATGTTTTTGTGGGTTTGGGTCAACCAGAAAAAAACGAGTCAGACATGTTCAGGTTGACCCATCTAAAAGTAGTTTTAAATAAATCAGGTCAAACAAATCAGGTCGGGTTGACCCGATAAGTTTCAGATCAGGTTAGGGTTAAAGATCTTGACCCGAATATAAAAACATATTAGGATCAGGTCAGGGGGTATCCAACCTGATTATAGGTGACCCGAACACGAACCTGACCCAACCCGACCTGATTGTCAGGCCTATCAATACGTTCTAATTCGACTTCCTTCAAACGATACATAGCAGCACACCGGCCAAACACCTCTCTATTAATAGATGTAACATCCTCAACATACACCCCATACTTCTTCATAAGGTCCCGGACAGCTTTTTGCGCGGTCTTTTCGCAAGACTCTTACACCTTCCCAGCCTCCCCACCAATATAAGTATAAGCAATAGGACCACAGTCTGTCCTAACATAGACACACACATTGTTCTTTGAAGCATTCAGAAACTGATACACAGGATCAGGAAATTTGAGGCATGTAGTAATCTGTTTTAGCAAAGGGTGGAAAGGAATCACAACTTGAGTAGGTACTGGATCCATAACCTGTAAGACTGAAACGATGCAAAGTCTTAGTACACTTAACCAGATGGCACCAACAAAGAGTAACTGAGGCATAGATTCTCTACGAAATCGACTACACCTATAATTAGGGGGCTTAGAGTAATATACCTCCAAACATTAATAACGTTTAGATACAAA
Source organism: Beta lomatogona (assembly GCA_947646795.1). Taxonomy (NCBI): domain Eukaryota; kingdom Viridiplantae; phylum Streptophyta; class Magnoliopsida; order Caryophyllales; family Amaranthaceae; genus Beta; species Beta lomatogona. The sequence goes on along the minus strand of CANSNZ010000460.1, from coordinate 1,262,377 downwards.
CAAAAAGAGTACAAGTTTCTTATATTTAAATATGTGAAGAAGAAAAAATAGTGTTTGGTTTGGATTGGAAAGATTATAAGGATTAAGAATTGACCACATTTTCTAGCAGAGCTGGTAAAGATAAGGTAGGAAGGTATTTAGAGAGCAGTACATCAAACCAATAAATAAAAAGCCAAAAGGCAATAAATAAGAAGAATAATTTCAAATGATCCAGAAAGTAAGGCTACCAGTAAAAATGGCTAACTCATACCTATGTGGAAAGAACAATAGTAAAAGGGATAAAGTAGACATCCAGGCAAAGAATAAGAATTAGAACTTCAACTGGAATGTGTGAAACAGTAGTACAAGTCAATAAATGCACAACAAAAAATAAGAAACATAGATTCAACTGATGTGTCAAGAACAGCAGGAAGTGTCATAAATGGACATACAAAAAGGCAAGGAATAATAAGGACAACTTTCTTTAAGTATATAAGATTACACACACAACCAACATTGACTTTAGGAAGAGACAAAACAGCCTCAGCCACACTAATTTTGGTAGGTATATATCATTTATGCATTCAACCCAACATTAGATGACCTCGTGACACTGCATTTTGCAGATTCAATAGTCATAAGTGAACTACAGCATCATTGCTTAGAAATATAGAAACTGCAAGTTTGATCATTATTGTAGGAATAGTACACTGGCCATCAAATTAATAAAGGCTATACATTATGTTAGGGAAATGGACTCTTGGTGTGTATAATTCATGAAAGGAAACAAAAAAAACTATAGGTACAGACACCACCATACAAAGCAAAGAGGAATAAAACCAAGGAACCATTACCTTTTTTCTTCAATGGATAGAGAATAGAGAAAAGAGCAAAGGCTGAGGTAGGTCAGAAAAGCAAGAAAACATGAAGCATTTGATGTAGGAAACCAAGGGCAAAGAAACCAGACGTACTTACGCAGCAAGAAGATTACCAATGTATCATAGGGAGTTTAAAAGGGGTGATAAGAGGAGCAGGTTTCAGAGTATACCAATTGGCCACAGTAAACGCAGCATGGTGCTTGTCCTTTTCTCCACAATATAAGTAATGGGTAAGGTGTCCAGGTTTCAGAGTGAATAGCTGCAGACTCAACAACCACTGGATTGCCAAAAACAATCCTAAGAATTGTGAATCCTAAAAAAACAGGCGAGAATGTCAAATCAAATAAAATAAATGAGACTAATATTCACCATATAAGTGAGACTAATATTTACCGTAGTAAAGCATGTAATAAGCAAACATAAGGCATTTAGACAACTTTTGAAGGAGAAATTAGATTAGCAAGCTAACAAATGGCAACCAACATATAATATCTGTAACACCCCGTAATTTTCACTCTTTATTTTTGGCGTTGTTTACATTAAAATGATATTTTCCCTTAAAATAAAATAATTTATTGTTAAAAACTACTTTGAAAGTGTATAATTATCTAATTATTGTATTATGCAGTTGTGATTATTAATATAAAGTGTATATATAGTTATTTAGTAATTTCATTAGTTATATATAATGTGCGTTTTTTTTTTTTTCATATAGTTAGTAATTTTTATTTTATAAATTTAAGTAACATGTGGTTTTATCTTAAGCGTTAAATATATTTTGGACCGACCAACGTAACGAATTTTGCAACCCCATTTTCTTCTTATGCTGTCCGAAATTTAGAGGAGTATTAAGCATAGTATTAGCATCTTCTAACCCTCTTTGTAACCACCAAAAGGTGAAGAGTCATTCCCCCATTAACCCATCTTAAGGTAATTAAACCTTTGCTTAATGATATGAATAATCACATTATTTTGCTGTACCCAAAAACCTCCCTTCACGCCAGCCTTAGGCTATGTTTGGGAACATAAGCTGAAATAGAATTGAAACTGATAAGGTAGCTGAAAGGAGCTGAAGTGATAAGGTAGCTGAAAATTTCAGCACCTTAAATTGAGATGATATATTTGATAGCAACTCAATTTCAGTCCATTTTTGAGCTTAAATAAAATTTAAGTTGTTACCCCAAACACGACTATTTATTTTAGGTGACTTAAATTTTTAGCACCTACTCATTTAAGGTGACTTAAATGTGTTGCCATACAGAGCCTTAGAGAGGAAGAGAAAGAGTTCTTCTCTCTTCCCGGATTTTTCGTCCATTTTTGCACACCTAACTTGTTTGCATCATATCTCCTTCGTCTCTTATCGGAATTGGACATGTGAGTAGTCAAAAGTCATCTACTCGGAAAGATCTTTCTCCTAGTGTAATTTGTTTTTGAAGAAAGTGAAAGACAAATCTGCAGTTTCTATATCAAACAGACGACTCATCCGGTATTCTTGGAGTTTTTGGGAGCAATGTTATTCTCTTCTTTCTTTGCCATTCTAGTATTTTTTCCACCTAAAATCCAGGTAACTAGCATCTCTTCTAGCACGTTAGGATTAGAGTAGTGATTTTGGTTTTGTTAGGATTTATGTTAGTTGGTTAGAATTTGTGTTATTAGACTTAGAAGTATGCTACGGTGTTATTAGAATTGATCTTTGCTATTTTTATTCATGTTAGTATCATGTTAGGATTGTATAAAATGTTATTCTTCATGCCTAATGTTATGCTTGTGATGTTATATGTATTATTATCATGAAAGTATTAGGAATTGGTGAAAAATTAGTAGCATGATGTTAGGGTTATATTTAAGCATGTTTGTTGATTGTTGTTTAAGGTTGGGTGTGGTTTTGGATGAATTCTTGTGGTTTTAGTGATCTGAAAATTATTTATTTTGGGATATGATTCACGAATTTTTGTGATTAATCATGTTAGCATAGTTAATATATGTTGAATTATCATGTTTGGGGGCTATGTAATTTATGTTACATGTTACTCCTCATGTTAAACTAGTTAATTTCTATGGTGTAATCATATATTGGCTTGTATGTTTCATTTTGATGTATGAGTATATGTGGTTAAAATTTGGGTGAAATAGCATACCTATTGTTGTGTACGAGGAAAAGAAACATAAGGCCTTTCGCGGCCCGTGAACTATTTCACGACCCGCGACCAGTTTGGACAGTGTATGTTCAAAGTGTCATATCTCAGTCGTTTTACCTCGGAATTAAGCTTATGACCACTTGTTGGAAAGCTATTGAGATAAGGTTTAAAATGCATTTAGAATTTCACAAAAATACTGTTTAGTTTGAAAGTTATGTCTATTTGAAGTTGTTGCTTATGTTGAAAAACTATTTCAAAAGGTGTACCTTGTTGTGTTGAAGCATGTTAAGACTTGTTTTGAGATGAAATCTTGATATATGGAGTCTTTTGAAGAATTGCTGCATGTTTTATTTATTTATTTATTTTTATTATTGAGTTGAACGATATATTTACTTATAGTTATATTGTGAGTGTCTTATTTATTTTATGATGGTGTTTTTTTTTTGACAATGAGAGAATACAACAATTAAAGCATACAGTCCACCATATTTTGGACGCACATCTTTGCAAGATTGTGAGCCGTTTGAACATTAGGACGATCCACTTTGACAATCATACACCAATTCATGCCAGAAGCATAATGCTTGATCTCCTGTATTGTCCAAATTAGATGAATGCTTAGGGGTTTGGAACCCTGCAACATAGCAACCAGGTTAGTGGAATCAGTTTGTATGAAAACATTAGACATTTGCTGATTTTGAGCCCACTTCAGTCCATTCAAGCAGGCTAAGGACTCAGCTTGCAGCGCATCTTGTGCTAGACCGAAAGAACCTCCACCTTGACAAGTCTGTTGAGCTTGTCCTTGTAAAACCCAAGCCATGCCCATTTTTTTTGAAATTTTATTCCAAGCACCATCAATTTTGATAATCTGCTGTGGACTCCCGAATTTTTGTTGACCAAGATTAACTGACATGTACCCAGGTGGATGAATGAGGTTGTTTTCTGGAGGATACAAAAATCGAAGGTCCAGACAAGCCATCTGTTGGACCACATCATAATGATATCTATGTTGGTTATAAACCCTGATGATGATATTTTGTGAGCATGCAGAAACATTTCTGAACACTCTCTCATTGCGATGAATCCAGATGTGCCATAAGATTGAAATAAACCGGTGGATTCTAACACTCGCATGACCATCCTTACTATGAAAAAGTAGGATATTGTGAATAATCCATTCTAAGCAAGACATAGGATTATTACTAGCACTTTGAATGACAAAAGGAAAAGTGCGCCAAACATCTTGAGCCACCTTGCAATATCTGAATAGGTGGTTCGAAGTCTCATAAACATTAGAACACAAATCACAACCCTCTGAAGGGGAGAGTGTTCTCAAGTATAATTGTTGGCGAGTAGGCAACCGATCATATAGCAATTTCCATAGGAAAAATTTCCATTTAGGAATAATGGGAAGGTGCCAGAGAACTTTAAAGAACTTACTAGGAATATCTTGTGGTAAAGGGTGAATATTTGTTGACATAAGAAAAGCATAACCAGTTTTTGTAGTGTAATTACCTGAACAATGATGCGTCCAATTGATGAAATCATCTGCCCCCCTAGAAGGAAGCTCCATTGCCAAAATCCTTTGACCATCCGAAAAAGAAAAGGAATCTCTCACAAGGGAAGCTTTCCACTCATGAAGATTAGGGTCGATTATGATGGTGTTGTTGTTTGTAATTAAACTGAGATGATAATAATGTTGTACTTTCATTAATCAATATCTAAGTTGTCGACGTTACAGTACTCGAGGGAGAATAATACTGTCTTTAGTACCGTTTCGCCAAGAGTTATGTACCGGGGGTATTATAACTAATGTTGTAATTAACATTGTACCCAAACTCAGACAACGAGAGTGTAGTAGTTAGAGTATTTGATTATACTGTTTTTTGGTTTATTTATTATGTTTTAATGAAGACCTATTCTTTTTAGTTTGGTGAAATGATTTTATTAGTATTATTATTACTATTACTTTGGGAAGAATAAATATTGTTGAATTGAGACTTTTGGATTGCGATCCTAGTTTCTGCTGATTTTGGGTGTAAGGCCTTAAGAGCATCCTTATTATTTATATTTGAGGATTAATGGATGAATAAATTATTGTATTTATTTGTAGAACTGTTTTATTCAGATTAAGATATCCGGTGGGATAGATGTAGTCCCCGGTGAAGAACATGCCAACCACCTAGGTTGCGATTTAGGGGTATTACCTGGGTTAATTGTTGTCGTTCGAGAGGTTGGGAAGTACTGAGCTGGGTACTGTCCTGCATCGGGAGTTTGGCCATTCTTAGACACAGGCAGTAGGGAACGTAAGCCCATAGGCTGTCTAGAGATTTCGATCTGACAAACCTTAGGAAGTGAGTTGCGATCCACTGGCGCTCTGCTCTTTCTCAAAACCTATTATATTATTTTGTTTAATTCTTGTGGAGGCTTATGTTATGGATCTTGTATGATTATCTTAAGTTCATTATTGTTGACTTACTTATTGTTATTAGAAGCATGTTGTTGTGTAGTAACATTTATTTTAACTTTACTTAAAATTGCTATTTGAATCCTATATTGTGCTGGGAGAGTTGTTAGTTACTCCCCACTGATTGTGGATATTTGTTGTATATTTTGCAGGTTTTGTTGATGGGGATTTTCTTTGATTTTGGGCTCGGGTTGAGATGCCAGAAATAATCTATTAGGTGTTTTAGTTCTAGACTTCTTTTTAGTTTGAGATAGTTTTCTCATTTTGATTTTAATCTAAGTAATTAATTTATTTATAGTATTTATTTAAGTTTGTTTTTATCACTTAGTTATTTAAACACTATTCTTGTAGTAGTGACATTCCCATAAGACGATGTTTCCGCCATCGTTCTATTAAATATATTAATTCTTTTTATTTTCTGCTTTTGAATTTCTGGGGTGTTACAATATCACTTATGGGAATAAAGAGAATCATCAATTACAAATTATCTAATTGTGCAGGCATGTAAAACCATATTAAAAAAAGTTGACAATTTGTTTGTAGATCCAGAACCCGAACAAATGGCCCGGCATTGTAATATAGCAACTGGCAATCGAAGGGGAAATGGTTTTCAACAATCCTGGATAACAAACTAATTGACAGCAATGGATGCAATAAACAATCCTAAATAACAAACTAACGAGCAGCAATGGATGCAATAGTTTTAAAAAAAATATAATTGGAAAGCTGGAAAGGCCCAAAATCAGGAACTCACTTATGTGAATGGAGCAAGGACCTCGACCCCTTGTGAAGCACCACCATCTCCGCAAATCCATTTCCTCCTCAATTCAAGTTCAGATTCAAATTGGAAAGCTGGAAAGGCCCAAAATCAGGAACTTACTTATGCGAATGGAACAACGACCTCGACCCCTTGTGAAGCACTACCATCTTCGAAAATCCATTGTCTCCTCAATTCAGATTCAGTTATGCGAATGGAACAAGGACCTCGGCCCCTTGCGAAGCACTACCATCTTCGCAAATCCATTGTCTCCTCAATTCAGGTTCAGGTTCAGATTGGAAAGCTGAAAAGTACCAAAATCAGGAACTCACTTATGTGAATGGACTTATGCACTTATCCCTGATGGATTGTGAATACCAACACCGGCGAACGCCAACTCCATCCAATGGCGTAGCACAATCAAGCTGGGCAAACTCCAGCGAAGGAGTTCATGAGCAGGGAAACCAGAAAGGAAAGGAAAAAAGGAGGAATGAAAAGGGGAACCGAACCCCAGGCCTATAATTCAATTGGATGGCAGCTTCGGGATTTTCTTGTAATTCAGTAGGATGGTTGGATGGTAGTTTCTATATTTCATTGTAATAGTTCAATTGGATGGCAGTGTCATTATTTTGGTGAAATAGCAAGGGGAAGGAAGTGAGAACACTGCTGATAAGGAACAGTGTAGGGAACTCCTTGCTTTTTAAGAGTAGTATGATAAGTGCTATATACAGCAAAAAAAAGGCTAAATACAGCAAAAAAGAGGAAAAGACTAACCTACCCCTCATGGGAGGGTCATGATCATACTAAACATCATAGGGGGGTCATCCATGACAAATGACCGTCCTGCTGAGGGGTCATCTATGATAAATGACCCCTCATGGGGGGGGTCATCTATGACAAATGACCCCCTCGTAGGGGAATCATGTAGGACAAATGATCCCCTAATTCAGAAATGAAAAAAAATGATATCCTACTATACTTTGAATAGTCTGACAATAGATTTGAAATTACACAATTGAGTACTCACCGAACTGTTGCTATTATTTTTATTGTAATTCGAAAAAGAAAAAAAGATGACCGCCTAATATTGTAATACGCTATGATCTATTGGTGATCTTAAGTACTATTGTTGTACTATAATAGGTAGTTAGGTACAGCAAATAAATAAGAAGTTATTTCAGCATCTCATGTTTTTTTTAACTATAAAAAAGGTAAAATTAACCATGGTTAAATTCTATAAAATATTAGGTGTTGTATTTAGCCTTTTTCTGTGCTGTATTTAGCACACCCCTTTAAATACCACCGGCTTAAAACGCCGAAATATGATTTTTTTTTTTAGGGTTTTTCAATATAATCTTTTTTAAAGGTAAGATAAAATTTTTTTGTCAATAAGTACACACAAGAAAAAGTATAAGCTAACCCTCATGGGTCAACAAATTAAGCCTATAACATATTCTACAAGACGCCACGCAAAAAAATACGCTTCTTAAAGGGGGGAGAGAGTCACATCTAAGGGAATTGATCCTACTAACTTGCGCTTACAACCGACATTGGGGGGACGAGACTTTGAAGCTGCATGCTGAAAGCACCTCAACCTTGATTTTCCTGGATACAGACCTTTGAGTGATCTCAAATTGACATTCGGTAAAACCTTTCGTATGTTAGACCTGGCAATCCTTAGTGCTCTTATCCTTGCTTCCCTAGCTGCTTTCCTTTTTGCAGACACCATTGGGATCATTGATGATACATGACACTTGCTCATTACTCCTGCAACTAGCTCTTGTGCATAACTACCTTCTGTTGGGTTGCTGCATAGACTGAAACTTCTTGCATCTCTGCATCCTTCTGCTGAAGGCCAGATTGATTAATGAAGCTGGTGACATTCTCCACTGAAGTCACCATATTTAAGACCTCTGCTTCCCTCTTGATACGGGTTTTTGTTTCTGAGATACGAATTGACATCAACCTTGGACGGGATTGATAGAAATGCAACTATTTCCCTTGTTGCAATCTTTTCATATCTTCCCGGGAGATATTAAGGAATTGGGAAGATCTATTTCTTTGGACATAAGTCACATAATCAGAATGGCAGGAGGACTTTGATCTTATCTTTTTAAGAGGACAAGATAGCTTTGATCCGTAATCAGCAGCATATGGGGGAAAAGCTACAACCTCGCTTTGCATCATGTCAATGGTTGGAGAGCCATTCATCCCAACCTCATCTTTTTTAGGCCTGTAGTTTCATTCTGGAGATGGAGGTCATTGTCACAACCACTTGGACAATCTTGTGATCCCATGTCTTTTAGAGTAGATGAACCATGAGCTTCCTTCGTATCATTCAAACCCGAAGAAGAGTCATTCCCTTGTATATTAGTCTGCTCAAAACTATCCTTCTCCTCTATAGACACTTTGACCTTCTTGTTTGGGGTAGAAAATCCTAATCCTAATCCTAAAGCTGTTGGGATATCATCCTCAAGGTGTATTTAATTTTTGATTTCTCCTTATCTAAAGAACTTTTAATCTCTTCAAGTTTCATGGCTACCGCCCGGGCCAAAATACTAGTTATTATTATTATTATTGTTGTTGACTTGTTGTTGTTGTTGTTAAGAGTTGTGATAGTAATAAAATGATAATAATAGCAATACTAGTAAAGAAATGCAAAGTAATAATAATATTCATAATAATATATTTATAAAAGATAAGTTAAGATAAAAAAAATAAGTTCAGATCATATCGGTAAAAATAAGGTCAACTAAACATAGCCTACACAATCGATAGCTAATCCAATATCCATAGCCCACGACTAAAATCGGGTCGGTCACGCTTACCCACTATTTATCCCAAAAAAAAATCCTCCTATTTATATGTACTAATTTTGAAGCCCGTGCGTTGCACGGGTTGTTGCTTATTTTATCTTTTTGTAAATTTTTTTGTTAATATTATTGTCAATTTTGTGTTGCTGTGACATGAGATTTTTCAACACTATTGTATTTATAACTTTCTCCATTCCTTTTCTATTACAACAATTACCGCTTTGGGTAGTTTCATCTTTTGGAACCATTTCACTTTTGGTAAAACAAAAGCAACTATTGTTGATAATATTGCCTTTATTTTATGTTAATAAAACCCTCATTAATTATCTAAATTGCCTCATAAAGTTGCTTTTACTTTATTAAGGATTATCTATCCCCTACTCTAGTTAACTAAGGGGGTACCTCTATGCTAAATCACCCATTTTTTATTTCCTTAAAAACCATGCCCACACCAATTGTTCTAGTAAAAAAAGAACAGGGAAGTATTTGTCATTATACTATAATTTCTAGATTTGTTATTACGATATATAATTTTATAATTTTTAATATCCAATTAAATATTGTAACTAACTCTATTATTAAATGGTATCCTAATAATAGGTATGACTAACAATAATTAACACGGTTTTAACATGAATAATACCCGAACGATAATTTAAGAAAGTAGAGCGAGGGTAATAATTTAATAGATGCAGAATAGAAAGAATAGAGAAAAATATGAGTGTCAGCCACAACTTCAACTTTGAATATAGCACATAAACACTAACGCATATAGAATGGAAGATGAAAAAGCAAAAAAGAAGATCATAGTGATAGTTTCATGAATAAAATTAATTAAATGTAAAACTAACCTCTATTAATAATTGAAAATGCTATTTAAGAGTGAAAAAAATACCTCTTCATCAATCATGACCATATCAAGACTTATCAAACTTCCCCCTTTTTTATGACCCGTGACCTTAAACAGTCTAGAAACGCGAATCTTGATTTCCAAATAGTTTTAGTAGAATTAAGTTCATGGAGAAAAGAATAAGATCTTACATATAGATATATGGAAAAAAAACTTAAATAATTATGTATGCAATAAATATTCTAGGAATAAAATGATTAGTTAATTGCATAATACCTCTGCAATCTCGATGACAAACTTTCATTTGATTCTTCATGTAATGCCATCATGGAATGCTATAGGTTCAAAACTATGGATATGAATTTTTTTTATCTTTATATAACTCAATTTTTAAAAGTATGATTCTGAAAGACATAATTAATATTGTCAGGTATAATACGCTATTTTTATATATTTAAAATAAAGAATAAATAATATGTTATTGTTCATCTAAATAAATACATTTTCATAAGTTGTACAACAATATTGTATATAGATCTTATTTCAAAGCATATCTCGAGCACTCTCCGACGGTAAAAAAAACTATACTATTGCGAATTATGTAGCAAAAGTTATAATCATTTTACATTGTATAATAGTTTAGATTTTTTATTTTAAATCAGACTATCAACTTTACATTGTTGTTTATTTTATTATATTTCATAAGTTGTAGAACTATTTTGTAAATTGATCTTATTTCAAAGCATATCTAGAGCACTATCCAATGGTACAAAAATTATTATACACAATTTAGATAATATAATAATTTAGGTTGTTAATTCAAAACTAAACTCTAATTTTCGCTTATCAAAAGCTCCTTATATGCATTTAAATCTATATAAAACTCTATTCTTCAAATATTTTCATGATTTGTGACCCTATATTGCAAATGGATCTTACTTTGAAGCATATTTCAAGCACTCTCCAATGGTAGACGAATTATAATGTTTTGAATTAGGTAGCAAAAGTTATACACAATTTATATAATATAATAATTTAGGTTATTTATTCAAAATGAAACTCGAATTTTCCCTATCCAAAACTACCTTTAGGTATTTAAATATATGTAGAACTCTATTTTTTATAATATTTAAATTGAAAACTAATGACATGGCAATCCTATGTAGCGCTCTCTATTTCATAAGTTGTCGAACTATATTGTAAATGGATCTTATTTCGAAGTATATTTCGAGCACTATCCAATGGTACAAAAATTATAATATTCCGAATTACGTAGCAAAAGTTATACGCAATTTACATAATATAATTATTTGGGTTGTTAATTCGAGCCCGTGCATTGTACGGGTTGTTGCTTATTTTATCTTTTTTTTTTGTTAATATTATTGTCAATTTTGTGTTGCTGTGAAATGAGATTTTTCAACACTATTGTATTTATAACTTTCTCCATTCCTTTTCTATTACAACAATTACCGCTTTGGGTAGTTTCATCTTTTGGAACCATTTCACTTTTGGTAAAACAAAAGCAACTATTGTTGATAATATTGCCTTTATTTTACGTTAATAAAACCCTCATTAATTATCTAAATTGCCTCATAAAGTTGCGTTTACTTTATTAAGGATTATTTATCCCCTACTCTAGTTAACTAAAGGGGTACCTCTATGCTGAATCACCCATTTTTTATTTCCTTAAAAACCATGCCCACACCAATTGTTGTAGTAGAAAAAGAACAGGGAAAGCATTTGTCATTATACTATAATTTCTAGATTTGTTATTACGATATATAAATTTTATAATTTTTAATATCCAATTAAATATTGTAACTAACTCTATTATTAAATGGTATCCTAATAATAGGTATGACTAACAATAATTAACACAGTTTTAACATGAATAATACCCAAATGATAATTTAAGAAAGTAGAGCGACGGTAATAATTTAATAGATGCAGAACAGAAAGAATAGAGAAAAACATGAGTGTGAGCCACAACTTCAACTTTGAATATAACACATAAACACTAACGCATATAGAATGGAAGATGAAAAAGTAAAAAAGAAGATAATAATGATAGTTTCATGAATAAAATTAATTAAATGTAAAACTAACCTCTATTAATAATTAAAAATACTATTTAAGAGAGAAAAAAATACCTCTTCATCAATCATGACCATATCAAGACTTATCAAACTTCCTCCTTTTTTATGATCCATGACCTTAAACAGTCTAGAAACGCGAATCTTGATTTCCAAATAGTTTTAGTAGAATTAAGTTCATGGAGAAAAGAATAAGATCTTACATATAGATATATGAAAAAAACATATATAATAATTATGTATGCAATAAATATTCTAGGAATAAAATAATTAGTTAATTGCATAATACCTCTGCAATCTCGATGACAAACTTTTGATTCTTCATGTAATGCCATCATGGAATGCTATAGGTTTAAAACTATGGATATGAATTTTTTATCTTTATATAACTCAATTTTTAAAAGTATGATTCATAAAGATATAATTAGTATTGTCAAGTATAATACGCTATTTTTATATATTTAAAATAAAAAATAAATAATATGTTATTGTTCATCTAAATAAATACATTTTCATAAGTTGTAAAACAATATTGTATATAGATCTTATTTCAAAGCATATCTCGAGCACTCTCCGACGGTAAAAAAAAACTATACTATTGTGCGAATTATGTAGCAAAAGTTATAATCAATTTACATTGTATAATAATTTAGATTTTGTATTTAAAATCAGACTATCAATTTTACATTGTTGTTTATTTTATTATATTACATAAGTTGTAGAACTATATTGTAAATTGATCTTATTTCAAAGCATATTTAGAGCACTATCCAATGGTACAAAAATTATTATACACAATTTAGATAATATAATAATTTAGGTTGTTAATTCAAAACCAAACTCTAATTTTCGCTTATCAAAAGCTCCTTATATGCATTTAAATCTATGTAAAACTCTATTCTTTAAATATTTTCATGATTTGTGACCCTATATTGTAAATGGATCTTACTTTGAAGCATATTTCAAGCACTCTCCAATGGTAGACGAATTATAATGTTTTGAATTAGGTAGCAAAAGTTATACACAATTTTCATAGTATAATAATTTAGGTTGTTTATTCAAAATGAAACTCTAATAAGCTCCTTATATGCAGTTAAATCTATGTAAAACTCTATTCTTTAAATATTTTCATGATTTGTGACCCTATATTGTAAATGGATCTTACTTTGAAGCATATTTCAAGCACTCTCCAATGGTAGACGAATTATAATGTTTTGAATTAGGTTGCAAAAGTTATACACAATTTTCATAGTATAATAATTTAAGTTGTTTATTCAAAATGAAACTCTAATTTTCCCTATCCAAAACTCCTTTTAGGTATTTAAATATATGTAGAACTCTATTTTTTATAATATTTAAATTTAAAACTAATGACATGACAATCCTACGTGGCGTTCACTATTTCATAAGTTGTCGAACTATATTGTAAATGAATCTTATTTCGAAGTATATTTCGAGCACTATCCAATGGTACAAAAATTATAATATTCTGAATTACGTAGCAAAAGTTATACGCAATTTACATAATATAATTATTTGGGTTGTTAATTCAAAATCAAACTCTAATTTTCGCTTATCCAAAAATCCTTATACGTATTTAGATTTTTGTAGAACTCTATTTTTGTAAAAAATAAAAATAATAATTAATGACATGGCAATCCTACGTGGCGCACTCTATGGCCTCGAAATCTTGAGGAGCTTCCTATGCTCCCGAAAAGTTCCTCCTTTATATATATATATATATATATATATTGATTATATAACGCGGGAGAACTCCAACTTTCAAACTCTCTCATTCTCCTATGCAAAATTGCAGAACTCAACTTTCAAATTCTCTCGCCATTACCAACTCAACATCAAGCTCTCTCTCTCTCTCCATCTAACAGAATCAGATTGCAATGTCAGAAGAGAAAGCAGGAAGCGGAGAGAAGAAATCAAAAGCTGAAGCTCTACAATCCGAGAAAGGAAAGCGGAAAGTTACAGAAGATTACAGCATCTTCGGCAACGATATTTTCCGATCTCCTTCTTCTTCTACATTTTCGCTTTGATTTTGAACTTTTTAGACGATATTGGTTAATTTTTCCTTAGTCTTTGTGAAATTCGGCTTGATTTCACTGAGATCAAAGGAACTATATCAGAGTTGCAGCAGATTCAAGCCAAAGCTGAGCAAGATGGTCAGAAAGAGAAGGCAAAAACGATTTCTAGGTATTTTTTTAATTTCGTCTTCGATCGCTGATCGCTGAAATCCTGAAGTGAAATTCATAATATCTGAAATTTTGGAATTATTTGCTTTAAGTTCAGTTTTGATCGCATTGTTTAAGTTCGATTTCTGATTGAATTTCACATAATGTTGGTTATGATGTGATTTTAATTAACTTATACGAAATCTGTAGTTGTAAGCTTGAATTATATGGTTATTGATTCATATTTTTTCGATGAGTCGTATTTTCCTTAAGAAATTTGATGAAAAGATATTTCATTTGAAATCTAACATTATTAATTCAAGTTTCTATTATTATGCTCCATATCTTCCTTAGGAAGTTGCGATAATAAGATACTAGCCTTATATGCACGCGATGTGTGCAAATTCATTATTAGAATTTAACTAGGTTTGAAGCCCGTGCGTTGCACGGGTTGTTGTTTATATTATTTTATTGCAAATTTTTTGTTAAAATTATTGTTGATTTTGTGGTGTTGTAAAATGAGATTTTTCAATATCATTATATTTACATACTTCCTCCGTTCTTTTTCTATTACAACAATTACCACTTTAGGTAGTTTCATCTTTTGGAAGCATTACAGTTTTGAGAAATTACAGTTGACAATATTACCTTTACTTTATGTTAATAAAACCATCATTAATTACCCGAATTGCCTTATAAAGTTGCGTTTACTTTAATAAGGATTTATTTGTCCCCTACTCTAGTTAACTAAAGATGTACCTCTATGCTAAACTACCCATTTTTTATTTCCTTAAAAACCATGTCCAAACCAATTGTTGAAGTAGAAAAAAAACGGAGAAAGTATTTGTCATTATACTGTAATTTCTAGATTTGTTATTGTGATATATAAATTTTATAATTTTTAATATTCAATTGAATATTGTAGCTAAGTCTATTATTAAATGGTATCCCAATAACAGGTATGACTAACAATAACTAATACAGTTTTAACATAAATAATACCCGAATAATACTTTAAGAAAGTAGAGGGTAATAATTTAATTGACGCAGGACAGAAAGAATATTTTCTTAAAAATTGATAAGAATGACATGGCATGCTTAGATGGAGCTCTTTATAATATTCTAAGGATGTTTTATTTAAATCAAACTCTAATTTTTACATAATCTAAAACTCTAATATGTAACTTTATCGCTATAGATTTTAGTTAATAAATTTTGTTGCAATAATATATTGTTTTAGTTTAGTTGAGTAAGGTTGTGGTTTTGAAAGATAATATGTTTAATCTTGTAAATTGGACCTATAATCAAATGTTATAATCACATATAATACACTATACTTAATACTTATAGACATTATTATATTTATCTAAAAAAAGACTAAATAATGTCCTACAATGCGTCTAATTTAATATATTTTCATGAGTTGTAAAACTATAATGGAAATAGATCATATTTTGAAGCATATTTCAAGCACTCTCCAATGGTAAAAAAATTATAATGTTTTGAATTAGGTAGCAGAAATTAAACTCAATTTACATAATATAATAATTTAGGTTGTTTATTCAAAACGCAACTCTAATTCCCCCCTATCCAAAACTCTTTTATGTATTTAAATATATGTAGAATTCTATTTTTTTCAAATATTTAAAATAAAAACTAATAACATGGCAATCTTAAGTGGCGCTCTCTATTTCATAAATTGTAGAACTATATAGTAAATGGATCTTATTTCAAAGCATATATCGAGCACTATCTAATGGTACAAAAATTATAATATTCTGAACTAGGTAGCAAAAGTTATACACAATTTACATAATATAATAATTTAGGTTGTTCATTCAAAACGAAACTCTAATTTCTGCTTATCCAAGACTCCTTATATGTATTTAAATCTATGTAGAACTCTATTTTTAGAAAAAAAATAAAAATAAAAATTGATGGCATGTCAATCCTACATGGCGCTCTATATTTCATAAGTTGTACAACTATATTATAAATGGATCTTATTTCGAAGCATATTCCGAGCACTCTTCAATGGTACAAAAATTATAATATTCCAAATTACGTAGCAAAAGTTATACACAATTTTTTTCATGATATAATAATTTAAGTTGTTGATTCAAATCCAAACTCTAATTTTCGCTTATCCAAATCTCCTTATATGTATTTAAATCATCTAGAACTCTATTTTTGTAAAAAATAAAAATATAAATTGATGATGTGGCAATCCTACGTGGCGCGCTCTATGAGCTCGAAATCTTGAGGAGCTTCCTATGCTCCCGAAAAGTTTCTCCTTTATATATATATATATATAATATATATTATATATAAAATTAAATATATATATATATATATATATATATATTGATTAGTAGCGTAATTACATCTAGTATTTTGAATTTCGTTTTCATCCATCATAAAACTACACATATCAATTTAATGCGTTTATTATAAATTGATGATATAATTTCACCTAATTATGCAGTGTTGTATTTGCTTTTATGTTTATTATGATTAACCATTTTTGTTAATTTAACTGTCCCATTAACCCAACTTTAACATTAATACTTATCCAATTCTAACTATACATATCTAATTCTATCTGTTTAAGTTTACTTTTATTAGTTAGCTACCTATTTTAACAAAGTTAAAATAATTGTATGATACTATTTCACCTAATCTCTATTATATAGTTTAAATATTGCAATTTTTCAATACCTTTACCTCTTGAATTATAATTCCTCTAAATAATTAATGCATTTATAATAATAATACATTTATTAACGCATTTATGATAATAATACATTTATTAATGCATATATAGTAATAATACTTTTACATATCACATCTTTCTACAAAAATACTAATACGTATATTTACATATATATCTCTTTCAATATAAGTGTTAAGTATTAATATACAATTCAGAAAGTTACTAAATCAGAAAACTCCATTAAATTCTCTATTATAATTGCATATCAATGTAAAAGTAATTAAAATAATCAAGTTAAATGAACAAAGAATAACAAAATCATTGGGTGAAGCCCAAACACGAACATAAACTAATCAAGTAGAATAAATTTAAGCAATGATATGCTTCTGTTGATGCAATTTAAGTAACATAATATCGAATAGAGATTCTCCTTGCTCCAAAGTATTTGATTCAATATTTTACTCTACTTCATATTTCTTAATATATAATATAATCAACTTAATATAATGAATATGTTATGTGTATTTAGTGGCTTCAAAATCAAGAGATAACTCACTTTCCTAATAGTAACTATTTTTTTTAACTCATTACTCCAAATCTATGGACATTAATTTATGAAGAATCAGTAATTAGAAATTGTTAATAGCGTGTTTTTTTTTTTTTTTTTTTTGAAAAAAATTGTGATAAAGTTGAGTTTGTATTCTTAAAGGTGTTTTCATGACTTCACAGTCTCACTCTCACTTGCACATCTAAATACTTCTCCATCACCCTCTCCCTCTCATCCCTACCACAGCCATTGAGCCATAACAATTTCCCAAAGAAGAATTCGCCGCCCTCTTCTCCGCTTCTCTCTCCTCCGGTCCGCACAAACCAAACCTTTCATCTTTCCGACGCCTGAAATCACACCCACCTCGAACTTCGCCTCCAAAACCCCAAAAATGTGAAATTCTTAAACCCATTACCATCTGTTGGCATCGCCAGCAATTAATGCAACACACAGCAAAGTCTATGTTTTAATTAAAGTTTGAAGATTTATTGACGAATTCCGGCAGGTCAGTGGATCTGTTCTGGTTTGTTGCTAGATTTTACCACCAATTTCAGCCATACGACAACCACCTTCACCCACCCTACCCTGTTAAGTCGGCAGCCGCAAGTCTTGCACCTCACGCCGTCTATCTCCTATCTTGAACACACATCAGCCCCTTATATCACCCCCTCCAGAGATTGAGAATACCCCAATCTGAAACCCGAAATACCAAATACTCAGCTAATACTGCAACAAAGCATCCTGCTTTATCCCCTAATTTTCTTGTTCAAAGTTTGGGTTTTTCCTAATTTTTGAAGATTTGAAGTTGGCGAGCGTGGAGGTTTTGTCAATGGCGAGTCCACCCGTTCTTCGCTTATAAATTCCGGGTATGTAAGCCCTCAAAGCTCGAATTTATATTTTGGTTGTGCAAGATTCATAAGTCAGGGTTTTTCTTGTGCATCCTGAATTTTGATTCCTTTCTAAAATCAATTTTGATTCTTTTAAAAAAATGATTTTGATTTCTTTTAAAAATAAATGTTGTTTCCCTCCGAGAGAAATTGTATTTAATTCCTCAATAATGTATACCATTTTGCAATATATTTTTGTCAATCAAATTTTGGAGTTGTTGGTTACTAAATTCAATTTTGCTTTGTGTTGGGCTTGAAATCATAATATTTTTGGTATTTACAGTAACTTTTGGGAAAATTTGGACTTGCTTCATCTTTACTCTAAGTTTTGTATGGGAATTATTTCAAACATATCAGAAATTTTGGAGCCTTGGAGTACAAATAGATAGTACATATCTTCTTGAGAATATGAGGAGGCAGAAATTTAGAGTTTTTTTGTGCAAAATTTGGTTTCTTCCTTGTTGTTCATACGAACAGTTTGCATTTGAAGTTTAGTGATAAATACCTTTTTTTCGTTTTTCAAATTGAACTTGCTGGTCTTGATTTTCTATGGTGCTTCAACAATCCTTGCATCCAAAATTGAAATAACAAAAAAGAAAGATGTTAAGACTTTAAATTTGTACAGGGTTTATGTAGAAATCAATTGATCTTCTGCTTTGTAATTACCTGTGCTTCAATTATAATTGAGTACAGGCTTCGAAGAGGAAGAACGGAGAAATGTAGAGGAAGAATTGTGGATTTGCTGTTTATTGAATGGTGGAAAGAGGAAGAAGATGAAAAAGAGTGTTTGTGTTTCACTGTGTTTTTTTTTTTTTTATATATAATTTAGTAACTGCTCTGTATTTTTTTTTTTTAGGGGAACTGCTCTATATTATTTTTGAGGGGAACTGCTCAGTTTGTTAAGGATTCGTCCCTTTTAAATTTAAATTGTGGTAGATTCTGTAATTTTAATTTGTTGTGGGGGTATATAGGTAATTAAGGGTGGACACCAAATCCTCAAGAGTTGACATATAGAATAGAGATTCATTTGAAAACTAACTGAATTCACAATTTCTATATAAACTAGCTCAAAATATTGTTCTCAATTTTTCACACTTTTTGAAGGATTTAGGTTTTCAATCTCTCATTTTTTTTTTAACGGGAGTAATTTATTGAATTTCAGCTTATTACGGAGTATCTCAGATTTAATAATCAAAATTGAGCTAATTATTTCGATGGATTTTTAATGAAGTTATGAAGATATATTAATTCTCTTGTATATATTATCTTGTATTCTGTTAGTAGCAAGTTGAGGACATCCGTTAGTTAGGCTCTGTTCTTTTGGACTGAACTGAAATGAATGAAAACTGTGAGAGGAAACTAACTTAACTAAACTTAATTTGTCTGAACTGAACTGAATTGAATTTTTATTAATTCAGTCCAAAAGAAAAGAGCCTAAGTATTCTTAGGTGCATTATGTTAATTAGCACTTTTAGTCACAATAATAGAATACTCATGTTACTACAAATTTCAAAGAATACTCATTTTACTACAGCTCTATTTGAGTTTCTCTCTACATAATGTTTTCTATTGAGCTATAATACATTTCCTCATGGTATGGGAACATAGTTTTTAATCTCGCTCAAATTCTTTTAGGTATTTTTGTTTTTGAATCTGCAAAATTTTTAGGTTTTCTTCTTGGTTGAATCAGCGACAAGTGCGTTAATTTTCTTTCTGATTTTATCTTCATATCAACGTATATTATGTTGATTTCTTCTTCTTTACTCAATTTGAGCTTACTTTTTGAGAAATTTGAGTTTGATCTTAGTTTCTTGCGAAATTTCGTGTGAATTTTGATCGAATTGCAAATTTTGAGTTTGATCTCAAAGTTTCTTGCGATATTAAGTTCTAAAAAAAATCTGGATCACCACTTTAAATTTAGATGCTATAATTTAGTCATCATTGAATTGCTATGTAATTGTTTTTCACTGCTAGATATTTGCAAATTCAATAATTTCGCACTAAACGGAATGGTTTTTCAAACGGCATCCTGGCTGAGATGAAGTCCATGTTTGAGGAGGCAAAGGCGGAGAAGCTCAAAATCTACAGGTAGAACTGCATTTGTGGTTTGTTGTGCTAGTGTGTCAATGTGTCATTAACATTACGGAGAGTTCATACGCTCACTAATTTTGAATTAAGGGAAATTTTCTGACGTTTTGCCTTGGTTTATTTTTTATTATCAAACAAACTTTTGTAAAAGCCTTTTCAAATATATCAAAGGAGGTAATCAATAACTGATACCAGCCTTAAAACTTTGGCATTTCTAGTCTAAATAAAGTTTATTATTCAATGATGGACGTTCAACAAATATCTCATAAATGTGTAATTGATTTTTTTTCAGTGTGTAGATGCACTGAAGGATGAGACATAAACCTTTCAAATACTTGCTGAGGAATTCTACTCAGCAAAAAAAAAGTATATCTGGAAAATTTCAAGGAGGGTGTACTTGCATGTATGTCAACCAACTGCTTTTACTCCATATGCACATTTAGAAAATTTAAGATCTTTGAAAAGGCTTATGTCCATTGGATCTTGCTATGTGAGTTTGAGGTGTTTATGATTTTTTTTGCAGAGTTTGAAAAAAAATTCGCACATGTGATCAATTGGATCTTGCTATGTGAGTTTGAGGGGTTTATGAAACGTCCACTACCCAAAAAGGAAGCTGATCAAACACAGAAGAGGAAACAACGATCCTTATGTTCTAAAAGACAGCTACATCTTTTCCATGCAGCATCTCAGCATTACAGTAGATGGCACACAACTTCGGCTTCTGCTCATCCTGGCTAGGTTGGGGTCTGATGTAAACCTCAAGCCATAATAGTATCCAAAAACCTCCAAACCGTAAGTGAGAGACGGCAGAAAAGCACCATCCGTCAACCCCGACCATTCACATACAGTAAAGTGCTCAGCATAAGGTTCAACTACTATCTCGCTTACCACATAATGATCTTTATTTTCCTATTTTCTTTTCCTTGTTTGATTTGCCTCATCTTTGTGCTTGGACAGTGACAACTTCATGAATATCTCAAATTTACATGGTAGAATTCATTATATAAGAATCCATTATATAAGGCAAGAGACATAAAACACATGGTAGGCCTAAATGAATTCAATATGACAAACAATCAGTTTAAAGGAAAATGTTCAGTTTCAGTTATCCTACAGATTGTGGCCCTAATTAGGTCCAAGTTTTTTAAAGTTTCAATTTTTTACTAAGAACCAAAAAAAATAGACTAGTGTTTGCTTTAAATTTTTTGAAGTTTTGATTTTTCGGTCCGGACCAAATGGATATATTTTCTTTTTTGGCTTTTACATAACTTTTATACAAAAATTAATTCTACTATATATTTTAAGTACTTTCTATAGATAATACATCAAAATATTATTATTGATATTATTAATAGCTATAGTTATATGTAGGCAATTGTTGTAATTTATTTTAGATAAACTTATCCATTATTATACTGATATACTCCATCAAATGTAATTGCCTATATTTATTATTAATGCTTTTGTCAAAATAAAGGATGAAGCCCCAAATTCTCTTTCTCCTTTTCTTAATTTGGTGCCTAATTTTCAGATCTAGGGTTTCCTAAACACTAACAATTGCTCTCTTTTACCTTATACTTTTTTGTAATCAGATCGCTCTTGACCCTTTGATGACGGGGTTAGATTTCTAAATTATGGGATTGGTGAGTAGAGGTTATAACATGATTTGGTGATTTGATGAGTTCTAAGGATAGGGGTATTGTTGAGCTGCTTGTAAAAAAAATTGGGTGTGGAAGAGTTTATGGGGAGCTAACGAAGATAGTGTAGAAAGATAATGTTATGCTTCTATTATTCAGTTTGACTGGTTCTATTCCTAGCATCACTATACTATATTTCTAATATTACGTGTAGGTTGTTATACCTTCTGTCAACATTAGTTTGTTATATACTTAGTCAAAGGTTATCTTATAAGATTCTAGTCAATCCTAACTACTGTATTATGTATTTAAATACCCTTGTGATTAATGAAAATATTATCAATTTTTCCAAACCTTTACATGGTATACAAAGCATAGATCATCTTCCATTTTTTTTTCTCGTTGGTTTTCCCCTCTCTTCTCTCTATGGCCAACAATCAACTCACCAACACTCATGATCCAGCAAAGCCTTTCACTCTTCTTCATCTTCCCAACACTATCAAACTCACCTCTACAAATTAGATTTCTTGGAAAACTCAACTCCAGGCACAACTCCTGGGTCATGACTTATACAAGTTTGTTGATGGTACTTTTTCATCTCCTCCCACCTCCATCACTGTTGATGGAACCTCCGAAGTCAATCCTGATGCTCTTAATTAGTTTCGCCAAGATCGGCTTGTCTTTGGAGCCCTTGTTGGCACCCTTTCTCAAGATCTCGTCCCTCTTGTCTCCCACTCCGCGACTGCTCATGATGCCTGGACTATTCTCAAGTCCACCTATAGCAATACGTATCGCTGACATCTAAAACAAATTAAGGATCGCTTGGCCCACACAACCAAGGGTACCCTTACCATCACACAGTATATGCAGGCCATAAAATTATGCACTGATCGACTTGTTGCCATGGATAAACCCATGGACAATGAAGACTAGTCGACAAAATTCTTCAAGGGCTCAACTATGACACCTACAAACCAGTGATTGATGCGGTAAATGCCCGAGATACTGTTATCTCCTTTGAGGAACTTCATGAAAAGTTTATCACTTGGGAAATTATTGCCGACAAGCAGTCGACAACAACTACTTCCATTTTTCCCGCTACTGCCATGGCTGCCCAATACCGGGCACCGTCTCCAAGCCACAAGTAGCCTTGGTCTGGCTCTCCTAATCTGCTTCCTACTCCTCGTCCTCACCAGCAAGCCCGTTCTCATCACCCTTTTTCTTGGCAAATGCCAATGATGTCATGTCTCTGGACATGCTTTGAATCAATGTCCTACTTTCAAAGCATTATTTCCCACCATTGATATTCCGACTCTTATGCAAGCTCGTGCCACTTCACCTGCTCTTGTGTTTCCCAGTGCACCCCAAGCACATATGGCTGCAGCAAATGTTCCCTCTTCGAGTACAGATAGTAGGTGAGCCATATGGTGAGCAATTCACATTATGTGAATGGTTGGGCTCAACAGAGGGTGGTTTTGTGCCTTCTCTCAGTTATGGTTTAGTGGATTTTTGGTATTATTCTGGTTTGGGTGTGACAACAGACCCCCTCCTAGCCAAGATGAGCAGAGGGAGAAGGTTTGTGCTATCTGCAAGGCTGAGATGGTCTATGGTAAAGATGTCGCTGCCTTAGTTAATCTAAACACACAAAGGATGTTGTTTCATAGTTGGAACGATCGTGGGGTAAGCATAATTTTTTCGCATTTTTCCCTATATTCACCTAAATGTAATCTTTAACTGATCCTTTGCCTTTTCAATTCATTCAATTCATTCACGCCTTTCATGTTTTTCACATGTCTTGTTTGATCAATTGGATCTTACTATGTGAGTTTGAGGTGTTTATGAAACGCCCACTACCACAACGATCCTTCTATTCTAAAAGACAACTACTTCTTTCCCATGCAACATCTCAGCATTACAGATGACACGCAACTTCGGCTTCTGCTCATCCTGGTTAGGAGGGAGTTTAATGTAAACCCCAAGCCATAATAGAATCTAAAAACCACCAAATCGTAAGTGAGAGACGGCAGAATAGCACCATTTGTCAACCCCGACCATTCACATACTGTAAATTGTTCCGCATAAGGTTCAACTACCATCTCGCTTACCACATGATGATCTTTATTTTCTTTTACTTGTTTGATTTGCCTCATCTTTGCGCTTGGACAGTGGCAGCTTCATGAATATCTCAAATTTACATGGTAGAATCCAGTGTTTAAAGCAAAAGACATAAAATATGTGGTAGGCCTAAATGAATTCAAAATGACAAACAATCAGTTTAAAGGAAAATTTTCAGTTTCAGTATCCTACAAATTGTGGCCCTAATTAGGTCCAAGTTTTTTAAAGTTTCAATTTTTCATTGCGGACAAAATAATAAACTACTGCTTGGTTTAAGTTTTTTGAAGTTTTGATTTTTCGGTCCAGACCAAATGGACTTTTTTTTTTGCTTTTACATAGCTTTTATACAAAAATTAATTCTACACCATTTTTTTTATGTACTTTCTATAGATAATACATCAAAAAATTATTATTTATTATTAATAGTTATAGTTTTAGGTAGGCAATCAGACCCAATTCGTTCGTGGTTTTTTTATGTACTGGGAAATTGGACCCAATTGGACCCTTTTCACTTGTGCACTAAATCAATGACATAATCTCGCTCACTGGCCATTATCAAGACTTCTGCCATTGATGTGGATCCGCAAGCTTATTAATTTCAATTTGTTAGAGTAGTTATCAATGTATAATATACTTATTATAGTAGTTATCAATTAATCTTTCTTATTAAAACTAAGAAACATGAAAACCCTACAAAATTAAAGTTAAGAAGAAAGATTTCTTAATGTCCATTCGGCACTTTAAGGATGAAATTTCCTTCCCCTTTCCCCCTATACTGACAAGGACTTTATTTATTAAGTTGTGTTGAGTAGACTTGTGGTATGACTATAATTCGATCAAAATATCAGGTGAAGCTTACAACCTCACTTGAAATAAACTATTATTGTCATCGCATCCACCGATAAATTAAAAGTACAATACACGTAGAATAATAATTATGTTGGCAATAATAAAAATCAATTGAATATAATAAACTATTTGAAAAACTCTTATCTTATGCTTGATTGGTACCAATCTACAATAGATTGGTCTTATCTTTTACTCATAGGTGATAACATTATCCAAATCCAAATCAATTCCTACCGAATCAAAGAAAATTGGAATATGAAACAAAGAAATAAATTATAAATTCGAATACAATTATAAAAATTCTGAAACTGAATAATGATAGATTATATATGAAGTTTGGTAAATCGAATCAAACTCGCCCACCAAATATATTTTCCACTACAAACTATTAGGCTATAACACCGTATATGTTTTCCACGTGTACATGAAAAGGGCTAAGCGCATATTCTCCTCAACTTATTATTGCCGAGCTTAATTTATTTTCTCGCGAACTTAACTTAATTTTTCATAACTTAAATTTATTTTTACTGAATAAAGATAATTTTTTGTTGAACTTATTATTATTGAGTCTAACTTATTTTTGTTGAACTTAACTTGTCTTTGGTGAATTAAACTTATCTTTTTTCTTAACTAGAATTATATTTGCTAAAATTAGCTTACTTTGTTGTACTTAAATTATATTCCCCTTGTTTTAAGTAAATGCTCCATTTTAGCTTGCACATTTGCCAATGCACAATTTGTCCATTAATATATCTACTTATCCATTAATAAAGTATATATATATAAAAAGAATGATATTTTGAAAATATATGTTGAGTCAATTCAACAATTCAACAATTCAACAATATTTTGTATGTTAACATTGGTTTTTATATTTTTTTTTTTGGTGAAAACATTGGCTTTTATATATATCTATAAAAAATATGGTCAAAGTAGAGTTTGTAAACAATGCAAAATTTCAAAATGAAGCATCTATTTAAATACGGCTAAGAGTATTATTTTTGCTAAACTTAACTTATTGTTGTTGAACTTAGCTTATTATTGCTTAACTTATCTTTGTTTAAATGTATTTTAGAAGTTGAGACAAATAGACCTTGAATGTACAGCAAACTACTATATATGTGCTAATGGGTCTCTTGCATGCCATCCAATGCATTACTTTGATCAAATTATCTTTAATTACACATAACAAATAATATAAAAATTTGATATTATGAAAATATGCATTAAGATGAGTCAAACAAGATCCCACTTGATTATGTTATTTCTTATACATAAGGAATATTAAAATTGAATAAGGTTAGTGGGTGACTAGTTATTATTATACAAGCGTAGCACCTAAAAAATACGGAGGAAGTATATATAATTAGACATGTGACTTGTATTATACATGAGTTAATATGGATGGACAAAAAAGAATTGCACTATCAACTACTTTTATGTGAACAAAAGTGGAAGATCTGACTATAGATCATAACTTAAAATTCTACTACTACTAAAAGGTAAAATGTCTTGCCTATATTTACAAGTGATATTTCACCTTCAATGTCATTTATGCATTTTAGTTCAGATAACAAATAGGAGTTTTTTTGTTTCACCATCTATATTTGAGTTATGGTTATATGGGGGAAAGTCCAAGTTAATCATGGTTTTTGGAAATTTTTGCCAATTCAATGGTGGGAGAAGCTTGCATTAGGCTCAATATCTAGTTTCCAATCCAAGTATTAGGCTCCACCGTTCAACTGCACAAGTGCATGTGACAAGTACAAGTTAAGAAGATATTGACAACTTTTTTTTTTTTTGATAAATTATCATCTCATTTCATTAATCATAAGCATAAAAAAACTCAAGAGTAAGAAACCTCTACCCAAGACAAGGTATTCCACCAGTTAAGGGGGAAACTTTCATAGTGCTAAACACACCTTGTGGAGGGAAGGTTATCAAACTCCATCCAAATTACATCAATAACATAGTCTGCAATGTTCAAGCTTTATCAGGGAAAGTAAAAAAGAAAGAAAGGATAGGGGATGGGAGTATTACTAAACTTATCAACTGCAATGAGTAATGAACTCACTAACAGTGTTACACTTTCTTCTTGCAAGACTATAGCAGACCAATGAAATGAGAAATATCTTCCATCTCGAACAACTGATAGCACTGACACCTTTCATCAGTTAGAGCCACGCTATAAACTCCGATTGACGATGTAGCCCCTGCTTAGCCAACGCATCAGCCACGAAATTCGAATTTCTACTTCTGTGAGTGATTACAATGCTGAGACTTTGTTTGCGAGCGTTTCTTATAAAGTTGAGATGAAAATTCATGTTCCAAGGACCACCATTATCACTGTTGCACCATAACACAGCATTTGAAGAATCCGATTCAAGGATGATTTGGCTCTTTTTCAATGCTTCATTTGCTAAGGATATCACAATTGCCCTGTGAATAGCTAACACTTCTGCACAATTGATTTTGATGAATGGAATGGGAGAGGAGAAAAGACACATGAATTTTCCTTGGTGGTTGCGCAAAACTCCTCCAATAGCTGAACATAAATCTGTTGTGCTTACGGATGCATCAACGCTCCACTTCATGCAATTGATGTCAGGAGGTTTCCATAAAATAGGAGATGATGGCATGTGGTTGACAATCATGGCGCAATCCTTTCCATTCCACACAAGGCATGCCGGATTCCTTTGAATATCTGTTGGTGAGTAGGGAAAGTCATCACACCAACCTGTGATCCACCAACCTAATCTGAGTAGGATAAGATCTTGAAGATTTGCAATTGAGGTAGATGAATCACCGAAGATACGGAGGTTTCTTTCTTTCCACACCGTCCATACTATGATGAAGAAACACGTCACCCATACCTTTTTGAAGAAGGGTGATTTCTTTGGACTTTTCCACTGATCAAACGCCTCACGAGGAGTTCTTGGAAAGACCCCCTTTACTTTCCACATATCAAGCCACCACACCCATAACTGACGTGATAAAGGGCAGTGCAATAGGAGGTGTTCGCAAGTTTCATGCAATGAGAGACATAAAAGGCAAATGTCTTGGTCAGGAGAAATGACGCCTATGAGGGCAAGCTTGTTTCTTGTGTTTATTTTACCTAGAAGTGCAGTCCAAACAAAGACTTCGACGCGGTGTGGTACAAGACCTTTCCATAAGCCTTTGATGGCGTCGTGCTGCGGTAATGGGACTAACTTGGCGAGTTCCAAAGAGAACGACTTTGTGGAGAAGTGGCCCGATTTATTGAAAACCCATATGAGTTTATCATTGGATGCTTGGGCTGGGCATACTTGAATCAGTAGGGCATCAAGATTCAATTTTTCAATTACGTCTTGGGGACGCAAGACTCTCAACCATTCGAAGCTCCATACCCAGTTATACCCCTCCCAAAAACCTTGGGACTCCACTTATGCATTCGGGTTTACAACTATTTTGAATAGCCTTGGAAACTGTTTCTTCAAAGGCGTTATGTTGATTCATGGGTCATGCCAAAAAAATGAGTTCGCACCATCACCAATGTTATTCCTTATTCCATTGATCATCAGAGTTCTCGCCTCCGAGTTGCTGAATATGGCGGCGCAAATGTGACGCCAAGGTCCCCCAACAATAGGAGTAGAGAGATCCGAAATTGAGAGGGATCGGATGGAGGATACTTGTACTTGACTCTTATTACTTGACACCAAAGAGAGGATGGATCATGGAAAAATCTCCATATCCATTTAAATAATAATGCCAAGTTTTTGTGGATGATATTGCCTATGCTCAAACCTCCTAGAGATTTTGGCAATTGAATGATGTTCCAAGCCACAAGCGGAAGATTTCTTTTTTCCGAATCTCCACTCCACAAAAAGGCCCGAGTTATTTTGTTTATTTTTCCACTACTCCTTTTGGGATTGGAAATAGTGACATAAAATAGAGAGGAAAATTCCACAGTGATGATTTGATGAGAATGATTCTTCCTCCTATGGATAACATATTTCCTTTCCATGAAGCAAGTTTCTTGGACAACTTATCAATGATAGGGTCCCATGTTTGGATTCGAGAAAGGTTGCCACCAATGGGCAAACCAAGATATGTGAATGGTATGGTGCCACTCTTGCACAAAAGGGATTCTGCCGCTTCATTAATCCACTCACTTGTTGTGTTAATCCCCATTAAAGAGCTTTTGTGAAAGTTTACTTGAAGGCCCGATGCTAGATGAAATAGGATGAGAGCTTGCTTGATATTTTTGAGAGACTCAAGATTCGCCTCACAAAAAATAAGAGTATCATCCGCATATTGCAAATGCGTGATGGTTAAACCATTTTTGCAAATCTCAATTCCATTCCACAACTTCAAACAAGTGGCTATTTTTATCAATTGATTCAATGCTTCAACAATTAACACAAATAAGAAGGGTGATAGAGGATCACCTTGCCGTAACCCCCTTTGGAGCTTGAAAGGAGTACTTGGAGAGCCATTGATCAAGATTGACGCCGAAGTGGTTGAAACGCATGTCATGATCCATTCACACCATTTAGGAGGAAAATTCATTTTTTCAAGGATCCATCGAAGGAAGTTCCATGACACACTGTCATATGCCTTGTGAAAGTCTAATTTGAATAGAGTGGCTTCAATTCCTCTTCTTTTTCATGAGTCTATCAATTCACTTGCAACAAGCGCACCATCTAGGATTTGTCGCCCTTCAATATAAGATGATTGAAGAGGACCAATGAGAGAGCTCATCACCTTTTGAATTCTTCTTGCCATTAACTTTGCAATGATCTTGTAGATACACCAAACCATACTAATTGGGCGATACTCTTTGAAGCTTATGGGGTTTGCGATTTTTGGAATTAGAGCAATGTAGGCCGTATTGCAACCTCGAGGGAGGCAAGCTGAATTCCAGAATTCACGTACTATCTCATACACATCGCTTTTAATGATTTCCCAAGCATTTTGACGAATTTGAAATTAAATCCGTCAGGCCCCGGGGCCTTGTCCGAGTCACAGGATGCTACTGCTTCATCAATTTCTTTTTTTGAAAAAGGAAGAATGAGGGATGCTGCCTGTTCTTGATTCAGTTTGTTGAATGGCATATCATCAAAAGTGGGTCTGTTTGTGTCCTCCTCTCGAAAAATCTTTTTAAAGAAGTTAATTGCTTCTGTTTTTATACGATCAGGATCATTGATCGTTGCCCCCTCAGTCTCAATGCTGCCAATTGTATTTTTCCTCTTTTTGTTGGAGGCTACTGTGTGGAAGAACTTGGTGTTGCGATTACCTGCTTTAAGCCATAGAATTCGTGAGTTTTTGGCCCAATATAGTTCTTTTTGTTTGACCCACATCCACAAATCTGCTTGTGCTTTTTTCCGGTACTCCAACTCACAAGAATCAAGTTCCCTTTGATTGCATAAGTCATCAAAATGTTGAATAGATTCTTCGAGCTTCTTGATGTTCGAGTCTATGTGCCCAAACTCATTGTGATTCCATTATTTCAAACTCCTCTTTACCAGTTTCAATTTTTCTGTTAGAGACTGATTTGCATTTGCGCTCCATGAATTCTTAACAATCTTAATGCAATTCGGATTAGTAAGCCAGCAGTTAAGAAAACGAAACGGCCACGGTCCCCAATTCCTTGATTGAGTGTGAACATATAGGGGGCAGTGATCTGACAGTCCTCTTTGCAAGAGAGAAACTTTCATCGATGGAAAGCAAGCAATCTATTTCGGATTGACAATGAGCCTGTCTAAGATGCTTTTTGACTTCCCATTGAACCATGTGAATCCTCCGCTTGTGGACGGAATTTCAAGAAGTTGGAGATCCTGCATAAAATTTTTAAAATTGTCAATACCAATTTGTGAAAAAAATTGACTACCTTGGTCTGTTGGTTTCAATATCTCGTTGAAATCCCCAATGATGAGGCATGAACGAGGATTGATTTTCTGGAACTCAGAAATTTCACTCCACACTTCTGCTCTTTGTGCTATCTCACATGGATTGTATACGTTAATTAGTGTACACTCAAAGTCGTGTACTGGAATTCTGCCACTGATTGCTATCCAGTGGCGAGTTATCATGTTGGAGCTAATTGTGAAATCAGATTTCGACCATAGTGATAAGATACCTCCTGATTTGCCGACTGATGGCGTGAAGAGCCATTCTATTTCGTCTGATTTTCAGCATGTTCGAATGATCTTCGAGTTGATGTTTTCAATTTTTGTTTCTTGCACAAAAACAAAAGTTGGGTCATGAGTTGAAATTATCTTTCTCAGAGCGCTTCTTTTTTCCCTGGCAGTGAGACCTCTAACATTCCATGATACAATGGACTTCATCAAATAATCTAGAATGAGATGAGTATTTGATGGACATTCAATAGGGGTTGTCCACCCAATTCTGCCTATGGTTGTTCAGCACAACCTCTATTCTGCCCCTTAGCTCGGAAGTTGGGCCATTGAAAGACAAGCCCAAAATTTTTGCCATATGGATGACGTCGTCAACTTGAATAGAGTGAGGATTGATTTGGGCTAGGTGATTAGATTGGTTGCTATTGAACAAGGCTTTTTTCAGTTTCCGTTTCTTCTCAAGCTTTTTTTCCCTCTTTTTTTCTTTTTCAATTTTGTGTTGGGCTGCTATGGAGTCTTCGAAGCCAGGTGGAAATAATGGGCCTGAGCAAGACGAAGAGCCCAGAGTTGAGGAAGAAGAGGTCTTAGACTTGTTTGGCCTTAGCAAAGGCCCGAACTTGTTGGAAATTGGTATTGGTGAAAGAGGGGGCTTTGGGCAATTAAATTTGGGAATTGGGCTTTTTGGCATTAGGCTTTTGTTTTGTTGGGATTGTGTTTGGCTGGCATTTGGTTTTGGTTGGTGAGGAATCGGATTATTGTTTTGATTGGTTGATGCTTTACGAAAGGTCAGTTCTGTCTCTTTGTGTTTTGAGCTTGTTGCTTGATGAATGTTGTTGTGGGGCATATTGCATTGGGAGTCTGCCATTTGACGAGGGATTTTTTCCTTTTTTGATGTGACGTTTAAACTGTCATGAGACAGTGGAGGCTCGAGAAAGTAGTGTGCACAATTTTCCATATTTCCATCGCTGGCAATCATATCATTATCATTTGAAAAAAGACTTTTGGTCTTCTCGTTTTCAGATGGAATAGTGACATCATGATGAGGCATACCTGGTGATGGTAGATTGTGTTCTGGTACCTCTGATTTTTCCTTGTCATGTTGGACTTTGTTGCACTGGCATGCTGTTGACCCCAGCAATTGTTGTTTTTCAGACACGAAAATGGAATAATTTTTGTCCTCAATGCTCAAGGATATTTTGGTGTTGATATCAAATAGACAATCAGTGATGATCAACACTTTTGCACAATCTAGATTATCATAATTGACTGAGATGACTTTACCTAGAATACACCCTATGTCAAAGAAATTTTCATAACACCACCCAACAAGGGGTACTCCGTATATGTTAATCCAAGTCTCCCTCCATAAGGATGCACTACGTGCATCAATATCTCTCAGCACCATGTACCATCTTTCTAACCACTTGCTCTCAATCATAGAATTTTTGTCTTCAATCGTTTGGAATGTAATAAGGTGTTGCATTCCACCCATTGACTTTATGTTGAGGCAATTTACTCCTTCCGAGAGAACATGTTCAAGTATCATTTCCGCTGATTGAGATGAGGATGTCACTACTACTACACTTCTCTTGAGCATCTCTTCGTTATCATCACATATTTTTTCCTTTCATTGTTGCAGCGAAGTCACCATGGATTTCCACTTCTGTGAGGGCATTTCTCATTCTTTCAGTCTCATCTCCTAAGACCCTAGAGCTCATAACTCTGCATGCTGATGGTGCAGGTAATGTTGTGAGTGTTTCCTCAAAAGGGAAGGTAGCTTGTTTGGGTTTATCTGGGTCAAAATTCTGGGCAGGTTTTTGTGGATTTGGATTATTGTTTACTTTTGTGGTGTTGGTATTGTTTGCTACCTCCTTATATGATCTGTTGTCTCTAGTACTGGTCCGGATTTGTGGAGGTTTGTTTTGGGTTGATTTTTGAATTAATGAGGGTTTGTTGTGGTTGATGGGTTTTGGATGGTTGAGGAAGGGTTGTGGTTTGTCGTATCTTGTTGGGTACACGGTAATTCTTGATTCTCCAATCTTTTGCCCACTTTCGTCTCTAATGGCTGTGTTGAGTGATTGTGGGTAGTAGAATTGCACAAAGGCGAATTTATGGTTTGGGTGTTTTTGAGATGTGGGGATGACTATATCTACGATGGCTCCATGCTTTTTGAATAGCTGGGCAAGGTTGGGTATGGTTATTGAGATGGGTAGATGGTTGATGAAACATGTTCTTGAGGCTTGGTGATGATGTTGTGGCTTTTTCCTTCTGACGACTTTCCATGTTTCTTCTCTGTTTCTCTCACTAGAATCTCTCTCTTTCTCTCTCATGTTTAGTTAAGATATTGACAACTTCTACTATACATATTTAATAAAAGTCCAAGAATCAAGGTTGGTCTAATTAATTGAAGACCCTTTTTGTCCCTTGTAATAATTTCCCCTATTTGTAAGGGATCTTCACCTTACCTTAAAAAATTTCACATATACAGAGTATTAACTATTCAATACGTATTTTACACATATTATTGTTTGACTTTAATATTTGAGTGCTTTCTTTGACAAAAAGAAATCATAGACTTGACAGCATACTTTTTACAACATTTGCTCCTATATTGGTATTTACAAATTTGCCACTTGATTGACAAATTAACATAATTAACCTGACAGCCCTTGGTTTTATTTAGTGGTGTCAAAACAGGTTCTCAAACAGGTTCTGGGTATACCCACGGCGAACCAAGTCAGACCCGGACAGGTCAGGATTCTAATTGTCAGTGCCCCAGGTCATGATTGGTCAGGTTTTGTTCAACTAGGTCGAACACATTTGAATCATTGGATTCCCGGGTGCCGTACAGGTCAGAGCGTTCCATTTACAAGTCGATCCATTCCCGGGTATGATCGCTCGTTGACATTTTTTTGTCGGGTTTGCGCAAGTCGTATTTAGGTTTCATGTATGGTTGAGTTAAAAATGTACTCGGGTTGAATTAGTAATGACCTTAGTTCGATCATTGTGAATCATCGGGTCCATTCGCTATTGAACGTCAATTCAACTTCGGTTAACTCCTGATCGGGCCATCTTGATTTTGTTATGGATCGGCGTATATATACATATGTGTGTGTGCGATAAATATATGGATGACAACGAAAAACCAATAAAAACATTATATTGATTACCGTGATGTTTAGTGTATTCTCTTAGTCAACTTTTATTTCGAATAATCAACTGCGTAAAACCATTATAATGAGTAAAGGAGTAGAACGACTCTTCATATGTTATAATATTATATATTATAACCAACGACAATAATAACGAGTAGACGATCAATTCCAAACTTTATATAAATGATTTATTATTGTAAGCATTATGATTGATATATAAGTTTGTAAATAGCTATGATGGTAATGAGAATAATAATACTAATAAACATAAAGCGACATTGATAATAGGTAAAAATACAAATAATAACAATAATAGTAACAAGGCTAACAATAGCAATAGTAATACAAATAAGAAAAGGAATACTAACAATAACAATAACAATATAAATACTAATATGTTGAATCATTTTAATATAAGATTGATATCAAAATAATTGTAAAACCAATCTAATACTCTATTGATTATAAATTAGTATAACGACTCTTAATATGTTATAATATTATAACAAATGACAATCATACATTCATATGTTTACAACGACGGTTCATATGAGGCCTAAGTAATTATAACGAGGGTTCATATGTTGCGCAATAATAATAATAATAATAAATTATACCCCCAAATCATTATCCCCTATAAAAGCTAACCATAACTTATTAAAAAGTAAAATCAATAAATTAATTGTTAACAAGTAACAACGATAACTCCATAAGTAATTAAGTTAACAAGTACTTACTAGTTAGTAAATAGTAACTTGTTAACAACCATATGATAACTTAAAATTTAATCAATCGGATGGTGTTGTTGTCTGTATAGCTGTCAATCGGATGTTTCAATTCATTTAAGTTAATCACCTTTACGTGTAATGCATTTTGAAACTAAAAAATTTACTTAAATGATTTGAATTTAATCGTCTTTAAGTTAAAGTCATTCTGAAACTCAAACATCTAATTGGATGGAAAGACGTTTTTATTGAATGAGATTAATGTATCAATGTAAGTCGATAAGCTTGTTCAAGAAAAACAATACTCTATTTAAGTTAATCGTCATTAAGCTATATATTCATTTTGAAACACAAAACATCTACTTGAATCGAAACAAGTTGTTATGAAATAGTAGCAATAATATTGATAATAATAACAATAAAGATTATAATAGTAACGATATTAATTATCAATTATCATTGGTAAATTTATTATTATTGAATATAAAAATCGAAATCTCCATCAAATTTTGATAACGATAATAAAAAGTAAAATTTTATAGATTTGAGTATAATCTCTCATCTTATCTATAGATCAAATTGATAGACATGTGAAATCCAACAAAAAAAGAAATCACTCTATCCTAACCATTGATCAGATCAAATCTATGGCTAAAACTTCACTAACACACCCACACACGGATCAACATTCTCAGCCACTAGATACAAACTCAAATCAACGAATCCCCTTTCTCCATATATAAACCTTAATCCCTTTTCTAAACCCTAAACTAACTCCTCTTCTATCTTTCTTCCGCCTCTCTTTTCCTGTTTCTTTCTTTTCTCTCTGTTTTCTTACTAAATTTTTACTTCATTTTCTGCATTTGTTCAATTTAATGATCTAATTCTCAACCGCGAAACCGTAAGCGCAACTAACCACCACCTACTTAAAAACATATGCTAATTCGTGAAACCAGGGGTGGCGGTTCACGGCAGTTAGCGACGGCGGCGACAGGGAGGATAACAAGTGGTGATGTGCGGTGGTGCAAAAACCGAAGAGAGAGAGAGAGGGAGGCTCGAAGGGAAGGAAGTTAGCAGCGCTGAAGGATAAGGGGGAGGGGCGGTTGTTCGACGGCAGTAGGTGGTGCTGTTGTGTTTATCAGTGGTGGTCGAAAGGTGGACAGCAGTGGTTGTGGTGGTGGTTGCCGGTGGCCGAAGAAAACAGAGAAAATAAATATTGAATTTTTGCTTCAAATTCTCCTAATTGATTTTATTTTTTGAGTTTTGTTTGTTGATTTGTGATGAAATTTCGAATTCAAACTCTCTTATTTATAGATAATGGCTAACTCAGGAGATGTGTTTTCAGATTTAAAAATTCTCCAAACCATTAGCATCCATGGATTTCAAGAAAACAAGAAGCTTTATTTATTGTTTTTCTGAATTTCGGTGGGTTAAGTGTGATTGAGAGAGTAAAATTTCAATGGGTTTGTAGAAGATTAAGTACACTGAGTTGGAATAGGTGGTCGTTGACTTTGTTGAGCAACCTCAACCTTCATCCGTATGGAGGAGGAGGAAGATGAAGTTATTTCTTTTCTTTTTATTTTTGTTTTTGTTTTTCTGATTTGGAGATGTTGGTGTTGGGCTAATTCAGCTTATGGGTTTGTGCTCATGAACTTGGACAAAAGGGCCATCAGAATTTGTTATTATACCCAAGTTACTTACAAAGTTGACTACAAGATTTTAGTAGTTTGATTTATAAACTTCATTATCATAAATTATTTAATAAAATATTTAATACCTTTTTCACATAACTTAGAAATCCAAATATAATAAAAATTAACTTAGTGATTTTGGTTGACTTGTAAAAATAATTGACTTGTGAAATTATACAAAGCAACTGAAAAATAATAAGAAGACATTCTATAATATGCACTACGAAACTAGCAGTTAAAAAGTGACCATTATAATCTCATCAATAGTTAAAAATACTATGACATGAACCAAAATTACATCAAAAATAATTTAATTGAGAATGTAATTTATTTTTTTATTAAATTATTATTAAATGTAAGTAATTTTATAAATTACCATATTGAAATCATTATGTAGATATAGAAAAATAATTGAATTTTAGTAATTTTGTTGAGTTTAGTCGTCAAAATAAGTTGGTTTGAAAAATTGCGTCAAATTAGGTAGATTTTATTTTTAGATCAATTAGAATTCGAGTTGAACCAGGTATTTACTGGGCCTAATTGGATTTTGGGTTAATATCTGGTTTAGTTCGGTCGGGTTCGGGTTTGAATGCAGGTCTGTGTGGTCAGGTCAGAATATAATCTAGCCGGGTGCCGGTCAGGTCTGGGTAATCCCGGGTCAGGTTTCGGTCGGGTGCGGGGGCCGACCCTCACAGGTCGAACCAGGGTTCAAGTCGAGTCGGTCGGGTTGTTGGCCGGCGGTCGGGTCCTGTTTTCGACACCCCTAGTTTTATTGGGGTATTCTGTTTTGCCACCATGTTAAGCTTCCTGCCTGTCCAGACGGTGCCATGTAATAGGTAATTTACTTATTGTATGATTCTTTTTTTTATGATTCTTTTTAGAATAAGATAGAGGGCTCATTCCATAGATGATGAATTGATGATAGGCAGTCGCCAATAATTATGTTGTCTAATTCAGCTTATCATTATCATTATCTCAATATTTAGTTTCCCTCTATTCCCCAAGTCCCTAATACCCCTACTATAGGATAATATAGAATCATAGCAATCATGGAATATGTATGCATAACGCGTGAGTTTCATTAGCTATGAAACTACTTGTTGAATCTATCCATTTTATTGTGTTTGTTTATCATTTTCACGCTTTGATAGAATAGAAAATTTAAATCTATCTTTTTCACGCTTATCATTTGAATAAAAAAATTCAATAATTTTCTGTGCTTGCCTAAGAAAGTTCCAGTTACATGGATTTCTAACTCTTGTAGAAAGTTGAGTTTATTGAACCAAACAATGGCTGACCCTTTTTTTTTTACCTGCCATCTAGTCTATGTGTAATGTGGCTGCCAATAAAAAATACTCCTACTACAATTTGTATTAAAATTAGTATTTGAAGTTTTCTAAAAGAGAGAGAAGATGTAAAATGTTTTCTTGTTTGGATCTTGAGAAAGTGAAGATAGTTAAAATCATTTTATTCTCATTTCTCAAATTTTGCTCATTTGGAACTATATAAATGTGTACAAGTTAGCAATTAGCAACGAGCAATGAGTAAGGAAATCGTCTTAGAGGTACGATACACTTGTATTTATAATATAAATTGCAATCACAATTGGGTATTATATGTTAAGCAAATTTATCCATAAAGACAAAAAAAATTGTCACACAATCTAAAGGTGAGTTTATCTCTCAAGATCAACCTTATATTCTAACCACTGCTAAATAATTTTTCCACTAACTTTTACCTACATTTATACAATTAAGACTCACAAAATACTCTACTTTTATACTTTATCCGAAGACTAATTTCAGCTCACTTAAACTTGATGAAGTATGTGTCATTATGGGTTTGGTTGGTAAAAGAAATGTACCACTTTTTCAATTCTCCTACCACTCACGTGACTACGTGAGTAACTCAAAGTTCCTAACTATTATAACTTTATGACTACCTAAATAAACCTAAAATCTTTTAAACCCTACCCAACAATCTCCGTATTTTTTGTGGTTCCCCCAAAATCCCATGTTATAAGTTATAAAAGTTAGCAATTGCGAAGAACACTTGCCTGTTCTACCAAGATTAAGCAAGAGTTTGAGAATGAGTTTGAAAATCCAAGATTCACCTTAGTGATAAGGAAAGGATTGGGGAGATAAGAGGTGGGGAGGAAGGAAATTTTTTTTTATAGAAATGGTGGAGGAAGTCTTTTATTTTTGTAAGAGTTGTATCTGGATGTTAGGTAGATTTGTCCTTTAGTATGTATGTTCTAAATAAAGTAGAGTAAGATGGGAAGGAAGGAAGGAATTCTGGGAGCTATGAGCAAGTGGGGAGAAACTACAGCTTACAAAACACTATAGGATACTCCCTCCGTCATTTTAAGACTGTCTTATTTTCCTATTTTCACTTTTTGAATCTAGAGTTGTATCTGGATGTTAGATAGATTTATCCTTTAGTATGTGTGGTAGGAATAAAGTAGAGAAAAATGATGCAAACCACATTACCTTTATAAAAAAAAAAGACAATCTTTTAAAGACAAACAAAAATGAAATATAGAACAATTTTTTTTAGATAGAGGGAATAATAAATATGTATTTTAATTTGGTTCAACTTGCTTAGCTTCATTGCTTAGCTTGGTCGGTCTTTATTTTGTAATTTTTTTGTTGAACGTGGACCTTTGTTATGCTCAACGGTAACATTAGTAACTACTTTTTGTTGATACAAACAGAAAAACTGACTGGTACTTCGGCAAAAAAAAACGTCCTTTCCCTCCTTAATTCTCACCCCAATTACCAAACAGCCCCTATCTCACATCTAGTATAAAAACTTTGCTTGTTCAATTTTTTTTGGTGGGCAGCCTCTCTTTCTCCACTCCATTTTGCTTTGATCTCGTCTTCTCCTCTCTCTCTCTCTCCTCTCTCCACATCCCCAAGAACAATTCTATGCTCTAAATCTTCATTTCGACATCGATTTCGTATGTTTCTTCCTATATTTTTCATTAGTTTTCTTTCCTTCTTTCTGTTATTACTCACCCCATTTCACTTAATTTTTCCCCCCACCCCTCTTTTGGGTGGTGATTATTATGTTTATGGTTTTCGCTATCGAAATCCGTAGTTTGACTATTTGTTTGTGGTTGTTGTTGTTTTTCATGTTGTTTAGGTGCAGAGCAATTATGGAATTGGAGAAGAGAGAGGGAGGGGAAGAGATGGACTCTATTTTTAGGGTTTGTGAATTGGAAAATATGGGGTTAGAGAGTGATAATGGCGGCCATGAGCTAAATCAAGAACAAGGACAATGCAGCAGTAGCTCTCCTTCCAATTATTTGGATAAGTTTGCCCTCTTTGAGACCTTATCTGTAAATTTCTTGACACTCTCTTGCTTTTCTAATTTATTGACTGCTCAATTTTTGATAATTTCCTTTGATTTTGGGTCAATTTACTCCCTCTATTCTAGAATAATCATTGGTAAGGTTCGGTTTGGTTGGAGGGAAAAAGATCTCAATGGAAAACATTTTTAAGGGGGAGACATAGCCTATAAGGTGTGTTTCGTTGGGAGGAAAGTGTTTTTCAGGAAAACTATTTTCCACAATTTCCTTTGTTTGGTTTGGACCGGATCAAGGAGGGGGAAATATATTGGATTTCATTTTCAAGGATGAAAATTTACTTTTCGGCAAGGAAAGCCACATTTTCCCTCACTCTATCGAACAACCCGCAACACAAACAGAGGAAAATAGGTTCAAGGGAAAGTTACTTTCCTTGCAACCAAACAAAGGAAAATCACTCTAGATTTGAGTTTTCGTTTGGAAAGTGATTTTCATGGAAAACCACTTTCCATTGATTTGTTTTCCGTCCAAACACACCCATAAATTAGTTTTCTGCTATTTAGTTCATTTTTCGAAAGTTTGAGAGGAAAGGGAGAATGGAAATGAAAAGGAGAGGAGGGATAAGAGGGGGGAAAACGAGAAAAGAAGGAAATGCAACTATTTTTCCACCAAGAAACGATGTCCCACCCTTTAAAACCAAACGACCAAAAATGGGAAAATACCTTTTTATGTGAAAAATGCTTTCTGCCCAACGAAATACTCTCTTAAAGCTATGCACAATATTGATATTGCAAATGGCAGATAATTTGAAATAAGAATAATTAGGTGAGTCGTCAATGGTATGGAATAGAGGGAGAAGTATTTCACGGTTTCTATCACTAAATTTGATCAACAAATGAATTAATGCTTGATTTTATTAGGGATTTGTATTTGCTACCATGAGTCTTTGTTTTGTTTTGTGTTTTGCATAATTTATTCACTTGATGGACTAAATTAAAACTCTTAGTTGTTGTACCAAATTTCTATATACAGATTATGGTAATTAAAAGAATTATTGTGCCAATGTACTTGAGAGTTTACCTATCATAATGATGAAGATGATGTAGTGTTTATGGTGGAATTGGTTGTGGTTTCTAGAAGCTGGTACATATTGATCGTAATATGAAATTGTGATTTAGGGGATTAAGCTGACATATCAAATTCCTTCTTTTCTGTGAATGTAATGCATATAGTTGTTCTATTACTTGCATACCCAGATTTTAGGACTTTGGTGTGATACTCTTGTAGGCCAGGTGATAGTTGGTACTCAGTAATGGATGGTGGTAATGCCAATGTAATCTTTATGTAAATTTGTCAAGAAAGTCTTAAGGCCCATGCCCCATGATAATGGAACTTTGTACGCAAACAATTGTGCCCCCCACAAATTTCCATTGCCAATCAATGCCCACCTCTAAGGTGGCAATTCATGGTAATGTGAACTTAAGGGAAACTTTGAGTGAGTTAGCTCAAGTTTAGACTTAGTAATCTCACCGAGGTACCTAAAGTCCTTTTATATATTATTATCGATGTGCCTGCTTTTGTACTACATGCCTAAAATATTGTGACATGGCACTAACTTCACCTGCACAACAAAATTGTTCTGATTTTTGGTCTATGTAATTTCTCAATGGCAACATGTTAATCAATTTATGACGTATCTTCCCTTTTTCTTGGACTAGCATTTTTACATGATTGGAAGAGATGTAAGAAGAAAACATTGGAGAATTTTGAAGATTTGCAGGTCTAAGCCTTCGGAGCTTGTTGTACATGAAGATCCTACGAAATATTCACGTGAGGCATGCAAAGATTTATTGCACAGAATTAATGAAGAAAACAAACTAACAGGAGGTCTTAAAATTATTACTGTTTGTTATGGAATTATAGGTATGTTTAAAGTAGTGCGAAAGAAATCAATTGTTCAACATTATTCAACTATCTGTGTATAACATCTTTCTCTTTTCCATTTTTTGGTTTTCAGGCTTTATCAAGTTTCTTGAGTCTTATTATATCCTTCTCATAACAGAGAAGAGGGAGATTGGGAAGATTTGTGGTCATCCAGTATACTCTATCTCTAAATACAGGATGATCCCGTTTTCTCATTGTACTGCTTTGACCTACATGTATAACTCTACAAAAGAAAATAGGTACATTGGTCATTCCACATGAAAACTTTACTTTTTGTTTTGGTTGCTTCCTTCCTGATATAACCGAGTCTTGTAGTATTCGCAAGAGTAAATAATTTACAAATACGACATTGTGACAGCGGGAGTTCAATGTTCATGCTTAATTTAAAATTTGGATATATATCAATTTGGAAAGAAAAAAAAATTATAGCAATGATGTTATAATCGTTTATATCAGCTGGAGATCAATGCTAAAAATATTTATCTTACGATTCATAAAATCAAATTAATGGCTTATATGAAAGATTGTATCTATCTTTCCTTCTTCGTAGGATTTTTTCCCTCCACTTCTTCTCTTGTAAAGTGCTTGTCAGAAAAATTTGCAGCTGATAATCATATTACATTCCTAGAATCACATGAATACTCAGCTTTCGTTGAGATTTAAATTTTTTTTTTTGTTTACTTTCCTTTGTATCCTAGTCGTGATTGTGTTGCCTTTGTTCATGCATTTTATAATTTTCTTAATCTAATGATCTGGATAGGTACAAAAAACTCCTGCAGTTAGTTGATATTAGGGATAACTTCTTCTTCAGCTGCTCGTACCCACTCATGCATAGTGTACAGCAGAACCTAAGTCAGCAAGAGCCAAGACAAACATCTGACGGAGCGATGTTTGTCTGGAATAACTATCTAACTGATCATATTCGGAACAATCTAAAGAATACTCTTTGGACTGTTGCACTGATACATGGCTTCTTCAAGCAGGTACCAGAGAAATTGTATATATACACAAAAATAAAATATTTACTAAGAGCATATTCTATGTACATTGTCATGTTACTTAAGGAACTTGTATCCATTATTCCATT
Organism: Beta lomatogona; assembly: GCA_947646795.1. Taxonomy (NCBI): domain Eukaryota; kingdom Viridiplantae; phylum Streptophyta; class Magnoliopsida; order Caryophyllales; family Amaranthaceae; genus Beta; species Beta lomatogona. The sequence continues at coordinate 1,219,358 of CANSNZ010000460.1, read as the reverse complement.
TGAAGCTGATCACTGTCATACTATAACATATGTATCCAGGTCGAGCTGTCCACTGGTGGGAAGACTCTAATTTTAACCCTTATCGCAAGACGGTCATGCCAGTTTGCTGGCACCAGGTTAGTTCTAGATTACTTCAGGGTAAAAATCTGGCTCACATCTAATGGCTCCTATGTGAGAGGCTATTCCCATTTCCACTCCACCCGAATCCAATATACTATGTTTTCCCAATATTGTACAAATAACTACTGTTTTTCCACGTCTTGAGTTCTCTTGGTTATATATCTTGATTGATATCTATTGTTATCAGCATTGTAGCTCATTGTCATTCCTTCTCCCTCTTTTGATTTTTTTTCTTCTGAATCTGCAAGGTTTGAGAGAAGAGGCGTTAATGAAATGGGTCAAGCTGCGAACGATGTTGAGATTGAGCAGATTGTTTGGGAAGTTAGTCAGGGTAAATGCCCAAGCGAGATGGCTTCCGTTGTGCAGAATCGGGGTTCAATACCACTCTGCTGGAAGCAGAAACCTTCGTTGTTGAATCTTAGGCCTGATATCCTATGTATATTCCTGATACCTCTAAATTTATGTTCTTATTATTAATGTCAAATTTTGTTTGACCACTCTGCCTTTAATGTATAGTTTCAGAAGGCAACGACAATTATAATGCAACGCGACTTCATTTCCAAAATCTTCATATGAGATATGGAGTTCCTGTAATTATACTGAATCTAATTAAGGTACTTTGAGTATGATTCAACTAAATCTCTTGCATTTCCCAATGCATGATCATATCTGATCTTTAAGGTGGGTTCTTAATTGCAGACATCTATAAATAACCGTGAATATATTTTGCATGAAGAATTCCAGAAAGCAGTTATTTCGGTTAACAGGCATTTGAGTGAAGACGATCAGGTGGAGTTTTTGAGCCTGGACCTGGATGCAGCCTTCAAAAAGTAATGTTGCTTCCCTATCTTATTCTTCCATATAATTCCATCACCGAGTAAGATTGACATGAGGAAAACCAAATCTATTTGCAGTGAGGAAACTGATGAGCTTGCAAAAGTAAAAGAAAAAGCTATAATTGCGCTGGAGAAAACTGGAATCTTCTCCTGTCAAATGCCTCAATCTATAAACTTTGAGGCATCATTTGACTTGTCATACATCTGGTAATTTTAAGTGACTTACAATTTCATATCCTACTGTAGAAACAATAAGTTATTGAAAACACTCATATTTGCAATTTTTTCTGTTATAGAAGAAACTTTCAGGTTCATCTCTTGATCTTTGATTTACATACATCAGATTGCAGTTACTCTAATTAAGCTTGCATAAAGTACCATTTCTATTTCTACCCTCAGTTATTTATAATCGTGTAACCTGAAAAGTGATATAGGTTTGCACATACAGGACGTTATATCTATGAAGAACTTTTCTGCTAGTTGGTGTGATATGGAAGGAAATGTAATCTTAGTTTTTTATACCATAAAATCTGAAAATGATATAGGTTTGCTGATACCAGTCGTTATATCTACGAAGAATTTTTCTGCTAGTTGGGGTAATAAGAAAGGAAGTGTAATCTTAGCTGTTTAGATCTATTGAGTACAAAAGAAAGGAATATCTGCCTGGAAATACAATACTAGTTTTGTAATTTTATCAACACCAGATGATAGCTACTTCTTTTATATTATATTTATTTCTCATCCCTTCCTCTTTTAAGACTGAGACATTTAAAATAAGCTAGATCGAATATCAGTTTTGACTTGGTTTTATGCAGGATCAACAACGATAGCAACAACTATATTTCTAAGCACCAGAAAGGGATTCTAAGAACAAATTGTCTTGATTCTTTGGATCGAACGAACTTTGCTCAATATGTCTACGGCATGGTTGCTCTTGGTCATCAGCTCCATACTTTAGGAATAACTGGATCCCAAGAGCTAGACTTTGAAGACCCTTTAGCATATGATGTGATGAACATTTATCAGGCCATGGGAGATGCCGTAGCTAAACAATACAGTGGATCTCCAGCACATCAGAAGGTACACTTGAAATTACTCTATACTGAACATTCTCATTAGGAATTTTATGATAAACTTAAAATACTTATTCTTCTAGCATTCTATGTAATATGTGGCTCTAACATTTGGTTGACTGGAAGTGAGAATGTGAGATAGTTGAACAAATTTGACCTGGCTTCCTAAACATTTGCTTGATGTTGCAGAATATTAATAAAAAGGTGGATAACATGCATCTATATCACTATATCATTTTTGTATGAAATACATTCTTTTTGAGAGATTATACAGGAATGACACTTGCACATCAGCCTGAGATTTACAAATTATTGTTTGGTTTTAAATTTATACATCATGTTGTAGAAGGATATGTGTCCTACTTGGTATGTTTGAAAGTTCTGTCACTGGCTCTTTACTAAGTAAACTTTCTATTACATCAATACACCCCATGTACAATAGTGTAAATATGCATAATAGCTAAGATAACAGATTATAATGGAAGATCTAGTAACAGAACATGTCGCAGTATGATCTTAGAAAACATGTTATGGGATGACTTCCAAGTTGGAAATTCTTGTTAAAATGGTGTTGATTTTTATTCGCTAGCCCTCGTTAAACATGCACCACATGCATGTACTTTTCAGCTTCATGGAATACTTATCTCTGCCAGAATATCTTTACTCCAGATATTATCCACAGCATCATTGTAAGACACTGTAGCTTCCCTACAGTCTTCCTTGATATCCTCAAACTCTATATTTTGCTCTTGCATAATAGAAGCGGAGGATATATTAGTCTTATAATGAGCAATAATCGTTTCCTTCGGTCTTCGGCAGTTGAGAAACTTGAGCACCCTATGTTGTTTCATAGCTGAATCCAATAGTTTGCAGATGTAGTTTCTTTTAGAAATTTAGTATTATATCTATGTACCCAATGATTGATACAATTTTAATGTAAACTTTAGAACTACTATGTTCTGTACATCTTAGGTTTTTCTTATTATTTCCCCTTGATGTTCAACTGTTTAGATTTCTTCATTCTACTTGAAAACCTTATTGGTCTATCTTTTTCTTACGTTTCTTTTTGTAGTTTCATATCTAACAAGTAACAACTTACTAATCTTATAGATTTTTGTATATGTTAATTAGATATTCTCGAAGATCAGGGGTCAATCCAAAGTGGCAACACACTTTCAGGAGTCTATAAAAAGCATTCAACGTTATTGCAGCAATTCCTTCATGGGGGTCACCAAGCAACAGGCAATCGATATGTAAGTACTTTTACGTATCCTGGTGGACTTAGTTCAGTGGGCGAATGTGGTCGATGTAGAGTATACATTTTCACTTGGTTTTACAGTTAAAAGATTTGGAGATGAGCTATGTTAGTAAAAAAAACTGATCTGCATTGTTGTTTGCTCAGATTCTTGGGGCATTTCCAGCCTAAAGTTGTTGATTTGACGTCCTCCAAAAGCAGTTCAGATCAAAAGGACAATTGCGGATGTCTCAAAGCTGTATACCTGAAAAACTTGTCCAGGTATCTTTTTTATTGCAAAAACTAATAGTAAAGCTATCTGCTATCATACAAAGTTTATGCAGGACACAGGAAACTTTGCTTCTCTTATCATTATGCATGCTTTTGTGATTAACTTGCTGTAGACATGTAATCTATTATGAAAAAGTAGGCCTGCTAGCCTTACTCGTTGTTCAGATACTTTCGCAAGATTTTCTCTTTCATAAATTTCTGATCTAAGTTGGCTTAAGAAAAGGCTAAATGTTCTTTTAGAAGGAAAAAATAAATTAGAAGTAGCATTTTAGAACTGCAGATTGTCTTTAGCTTCAGGATCCAAGTTACTTATACCATTATTATGTAACCAGCCCTTGTGGGACAAGCAAAGTGTAGCTGTATTCAAGATTTGAAGTAGCATTTACTTTTCTGAGTCACTGTATGCAGTAAGATTCAGTAAAATATTATCCCCACTGTTATACTGCAGGTGTAATTTCTGTATCTATTCTGGCTTCGAAAGGCTCTGGCTTGAAGATGGTGCTGATGAACGTGGATCCCAGTTCTTGACGGGACCATCTGGACGCTCTCAGCATGACTCAAATGAAGGGTAGGTTTGCATATTTGTAGCAAAGAATGCTGCAGGAATCAGATTGATGTAGGATAAAAAAGAAGTAGGATTTGCAAATCTAACATCCTCATTCCTCAGCTATCTATACTTCCTCCGTGTTCTATTAGTTGTAACACGTTGACATTAACAATATTCATATATTAACCTTCACCAGATTTTTTTTTTTTTTTTTACTAATATACTTCATACTAGTATATAAAAGTGAAAGTCAAAGTGTTGCAACTATTTAAATATAGAGGACGCATGAAACCTTCGAACTTATCTTATTTTGCATCTAAATTGATGACCCTTCTTGAACTAAACTCCAAGAGTCGCTAGCAAGCTTGATCCGCCCTTAGTCACAAAAAAAATCTATGAGTTCCTAATTATCTTAGAGAGTGTGGTGGGGCGGAAAACATTTTTTCAGGAAAAGTGGTTTTCCTTTTTTCCTTTGTTTGGTTTGCTAAGGGTGGAAAATAGCTTTCCAAATGCTGATTCTCCCTATTCCATACAATTCCCTTTCCCTCCTCCCACCCATCCTCTCTCTTCCATTTCCGTTCTTCCTTTTCTCTCTAACTTCTTATGCAAGAAAACAAAGGAAAACTGATTTACCATTGAGTTGTCTCTTAAGAAACCACGATCCATTAAGAATGCTTTCCATCCAACCAACTAAGCCTTGATGGATACCGCTTCACTTATTAGTCACAAATAAACATCACAGTATGATGTATGTTTCCTATGAATATTTCGGCTGATGCACCAAGCGTTGTTGGACATATAAATTCCGGCTTCCCATTATACATTTGAACCAGCAAAAATACATGAGGCTTATTTTTGGATTTAATGCTTTACATCATCTTTGCAGGTATTCTATGGTAGACTTTTCGGCTGGCTCGTAATGTGGTTAGAACCTGCATCTGTGGAGATGTGTTAGTGTGTGTATTGTTCTACAAAAGCCAAAGATCTTCCTTCTCATTGGCCCGGTGGGCTTAGGAGATCATCTATTGTCCCCTGATGGAAGCAAGTGTGCGGTGTGCGTATTTATCTTATGCTGGCACCTTCGTAGTCTATTCCGCAGAAACATTGCTCATGTTCTGCAACATCTAATGGCCATCTTGCCATCAGAACTGAAAGGTACTTCAGAAATCTAAACTCTCTGATGGTCTAATATCATCTCCCATCTGCTGTACTAGAATCTGTCATTGTTAAGCAAAAATCTAGAAAGTAACAGCACACTTGGTATCCTGTAATAATGTTGAATGATAATGCATTCATAGGCACTTTTTTTAAGATAGTCCCCTGCCAAAACCCATGGCAATGTTCTTCATAGGTTTCCATAACTAGCCATTCCCATGGAAAATTTTGTAAGAAAAGAAAAAGCAAAGGCCAGTCTTCCATTCCCATGAACAATGGCTTTCGGTTTCCTTTTACAGAAAAATTACATATAAATTGATCATCATTACTGCTATTATATTGGCCATAAGTTCTTTCTAACTTGCTTTGCAGTTCCTATCCATACGAACACTGATCAATAAGAGGCGTTAAGATGCAATTGTAGCTGCATCCTCACAGTTATAGTCGCCATCGACTCCGATCTCTAAGCTCATTTTTGTCAGCGTGCAGGTCTCCTTCTCTTCCTGGGATCGGTTACATGCTCTTGAGGAAGGAAATCATAGATTACAACTTCTAGACTGCTAGAAGATGTAGGCTGATGGCAAGATGAACACATTTGCTCCGTGATGTAGACAGACTTTGTCACTTTGAGAGAGAGTTCATTATGTGCACTGCAGTCTGCAGCCCTATTGCACGTATTCTTTGTTTCTGCAAGCATACGCATATTGTCTTCTTGTGTAATGACTTACAAACTCCTAATGTTCCCTTGGCACTTGATTGATTTAGTTTTTAGCTTTTACAAGGTCAAAAGTAAAGCTTTTCAGTAGATCTTGAAGTAAGGTACATAGACACATACATACTCGAAAAAGAAATAGATAACTTTTTTTTCCTTTTTTTTATAACTATTCAATGATCATTTTTTTTTTTTTGTAATGAGTACATTGTTAAAATCCGCCTATATATAAAACAAAGCACTTCTTTCAATGCGCTAATTACAAAACACCGTAATGAACATGTTTTGTATTAAATTATAATTTAATTATTAATATATTTAGGGAGGACTAGGGGGAGTTACTCCTACATATCACAGTCCCACTATTACATATAAGTACCTTCATCCAGATTGAGTTGTCATATTATCTCAAGTCTCAACCTCTTATGATATTGAAAAAAAAAAAAACTGACATAATTTTACCTAATATATTCTTCTTAAAGTAGTTTAAAATCGAGCCCTCTTCCTCACTTAATTTGAGTAAAGATGTCAATAAATTTTAACCACAAAGCACTACTTTATTGATTAATAATAACATATACATAAATTGTTTGGAGAGTGTACTTTTACCATTCTAACTGATTTATTCTATTTATCTAGCTACTCTCAAGTCTCACCTTTATTAAAATGACAAAATGTCCTTACTATTTTTTTCTTGCCCATGCGGCCATGCCCACATTTTTCACTCCAAAAAGAAAACCATTGAAATTGCATATATGGAAATATGGAATGGCTTCCAAGCATCATTCCAACTTCCAAATCAAGTGACCAACTATTGAAATAGCTATAAGGTCTTGTTATTTTCACTTAAAAATATAAGGTGATGAGGTTTGAGGTCTATAAATATAAATGTATAATGTAGTGCAGGGATCCGTACATCTCGATCAAACGGAATGCACATTGATCGATATACTTCCTCTATTTCTTTTTACAATTTTACTTGCAATAATTTGACTTTTACGGTTGTCAATGCACAACTTCAACTATTAATATTTTTATTTACCGATAATTATAAAAAGTAGATATTCGAAAAATATACATTGAGACGTATCCCACATAAATATGTTTCTTCCTTAACTATAAATCACCAAAGATAAACTAAATATAGTTTGTGAATAGTGTAAAAGTTAAAACGTTTCAAATAAAAAAAAAACGAAAGAAGTATTTCTCTCTTTCCTCTTCAGGACAGTTGAAAAAGTCTGCGTAATTTTGGAAAACCCTTTAAATTCAAGAGTGAACGATGCACATGTTCAATAGTGGCTGGTCTGGCCATATATGATTGACGTGGCTAGTCTGGCCATATATGATTGACGTTGAATTTAGTTGGGTGACAAACATTTTTAATGAAAAATTATTTTCCTTAGAATAATAATTCCTCCGTTTCTTTTTAAGTGAGTCACTTTCCTTTTAAGGAAATGTCACAATAAGTGACACACTACTTAAAATGGCAAAAAAAACACTTTGTAATTACAAAATTGCCATTACTAATTTTATTTACCAACCTAATCAATCACTCACCTAACACTTTAAGTCTTTAACCTAGATTTAATTAATTCACCCCCTCTCTCTCCTCAACCCTTCCCCCACCCAAACCCCAGCAGCCCCCCGTCTCTCTCTCCTCTGTACCCCGTAACCACCCTTCCCCCTCCCCATAACCTCCCTCTATTCCACCCTTTTTCTTCCTAATTGCCCAATCTCTTATCTCTCTCCCCTAATTCGCTTATGGACATGGTGGTGTAGAGCACACGCTACTCGGTAGACTCACATACAGCGCAATTGTCGAAACTACCATTGATGAAGATCGAAGAACTTCATTCAACTTGAGATTTGAGGTGAAATTTGAAGATTCTTCGATCTTTTTCGGCGAATTCGAAGATTTTTCGAAATGTTTTAGCGAATTTAAGAACAACAAAAGAATAATAAAGGTATATATATACAATGAAAAGATTCGAATTAGGCAGATTTGTGAAAATTATACAACTACTTTTCTGAAATTAGAGTAAAAACACAAACGAGGAAGAAGGAAGAATCAACAAAAAATCAAATTAATACTACAATTATTATATTTACAGTTTTTTGAATCAAAAATTCAGTATAGATCTAAATTTTTTAGCGGTGCATTGAAATCTTAGCCTAAATTTGAGAGGAAGACGATGTAAAATTGGGGGGGGGGGGAATCGACGACAAACCCTAAACCTAGATATCTGAGAGAGAGGAAATGTTAGAGAGGAGAGAGAGTATGTTTGTGGAGAAGAAGATTTCCTTAAATTGAGGACGCCGGAGGGGTGGAGAGGGTGGCGGACGATTGGTTGCCAAAACCGCCGCCGATGTTGGTGGATGATTAGTCAAGCTTTTCATTTAATTAAATTGCATAATCTCTTTTGTATGTGGTCCCCAACTTTCTCACTCTAAAGCCCTTGGTTGGTGTGCCACTTCTCTCTGTTCCACTTAAAAAGAAACGGATGAAGTATATTCTAATGGTCAACACGAACGTAATTATGTGAGTAACTTTTTTTGTTTCTTTGCATGAAAACTTAAGAGAAAGACGAAAAATGAAAGGGGGCTGTGGATGTGACTTTTGAAGGAAAACAATTCCAAGGCAAACTATTTTCCACCATTTGAAAAACTATGTCTATATAACACCATTCAACAAATTTTCTCTACCCTCTACGAACCAAAAAGCTCTTTAAGTGCAGTTTGTAGCCCAAAATATAAATCTTACACACGAAGAATTATACCAATCAACCTCCATGTTGCATGTCTCCAGGTGCACTTGAATGTTCGTTCTATCACCATCTATGGTTTCTTTTTGTCAACGTACTCGTATATTACTCTACATTACACTAGCATGTTCTTTTAGTAAAATGACTTATTCGCATTTACGTGTTCTCCATATTGGAAGAAATAAAAAGGATACACATGATGAACCTAAAAAACAGTAAAAGGTAAGCGTTTTGCACAAAGTTGCAGAAAAACCACCGCTGAATGCTGATGCCAGAAATTCTCATGTTAAGAACGGTACTGTAAATCTGAGTCTGCTCTATAGCTTAAATCATGTGTCCTTTTCCATCTCAAATTCAACAGCCACTCGAAAACGAAAAATCAAATCACCAAATTAATTTAACATTCATGCATCTGGAAACCAACAGAACTAATCACAACCAAAAGAGCACACGTCATTAAATAGCACTACTGTTGGTTTTTCCAAATCATATGAACAGGCACAATAAAACAAGCCACCATCATAACAACAGTGTTAGGAAGAGAGGGATAAGACAATCAGGAAGATTATATAAAGCATAATACTATCTGTTGAAATTATGGAACCCAATAATTTCGCACAAAGTAGAGCAAAAAGATTTTGGAAAAAAACAAATAAGATTTGCCATTGAACTAAGCATCTACATCTAAACTCAACTTAAAACTAAAGCTCCGTCCCATAGTTTGGCTTTCCCAACAGTTTCTGATACCCAAAAATTCTAAAACCCAAAAGGGCAGATTTCTTACTCCCAGCCAGTGGCTGCTGGTGGAGCATCTGAGCTGATAATAGGAGCTCCTGCCATTGCTGGTGGAACAACCTCATCCCAACCATGATCAGCAGCTGCAAAACAAGGAATCCATTAAAACCTTAGCAAAAACTAATTCGTGTAGTTGCATGAAATTCAAAATCACAAAGGTCATTCTATACTCACAGAGATAAAAAAAAAAACTAATCAAAACTTTTATATGTTCATAAATGCAGACAATATATGTAGTGTACAGAGAATAACAAGATGATATATGTTGCTATCTCGAATTATGAAAGAATGTCATTTCTTTTCAAGGAACTTCAGAAGGAACCATTACACCAATCTCTAACAAAATGTACAGCACAGCAATAAGAATAAAGATTTACCTGGAGCTGCTGCAGCAGTCCAATCAGCAGCACCAGCAACTGGAGCCACAGGTGCAGCAGCAGCGACTTCAGGGGTAGCCCCCCAATGGTCGGGTAGTGCAGCCCATTGATCAGACCCAAGAGCAGCCATGGCACCGCCACCGTATTCAATATTTCCAAAATCTGCAACAGCAGCAATTTCTTCTTCTTCTTGATCCTTGGTATCATCAGCTTCCCTGAAGAAAAATAGATCAACCTGCACAGAGCAGCCACACACAGATAAAGAAACAAGGACAAGCACAGAAACTTCTCAGCCAAACTTTTAGGACCCTACTCTGAAAATATAACACATTACACAATCATATGATATTAAAGTGTAACTGAAAATACAATATATAACATGGGAAAAGAAAAATCCCTTTGTAACTGCACACATACCATAACGTCCCAGCTGTGTCCTGGACGAAGAGTTCCACGCATCTGCAACACCATACGAGCCAAAAGCCAGAACAAACAACCGATGCTGTGTTTGCCTTTGTTGTTTGCGGGGATACCAATGTCCACGTAACGCATGGGAGAATCAGTGTCACAGAAGGCAATTGTGGGAATGTTTCCAAGGGCAGCTTCCTTAATAGGCTGCAAGATACACATTTCAAAAAAAAAAATTGATCAGTATATAAGACTACAAGAATTACCACAACATACAATTGACACCAATCTAGATTCCATGTATCACCTGATGATCGGTCCTGGGGTCAGTTAGGATCAGAAGACGAGGCTCACTGAAAGAGGTTTGAAGCTGGTTAGTGAATGTACCAGGAGTGTGCCTTCCGGCAATTGCGTGAGCTCCAGTGTACTGAGCAAACTTAAGAACAGCCCTCTGACCATATGGTCTAGCAGATTGAACAATAATGTCCTGTGGGTTTTCAATTGCTACAATAACCCTAGCAGCCATTTGAAGCTTTTCCCATGTCTTAGCAAGGTTTATGATGTGAATACCTATATGCATAACCAATCCAAAAATAAATTACATGCTTAAGGCGACTTTACATCCCCATACTTTGATATATATACTATATAAACAAAACAATAGCGTTAATTTAATTTACAAACCAATTACATGCTAATTTTTTCATGGATCACTATAACTCAATTATAGTCCTCATATTCTCATGATAAATCACCCACTAATTTACAATTAGATCAAAGCAGCCACACCATTTACATCTAATCAACAAACATCAATTGAGCATAAAAATTAACATAAACTCGATTAACCTATATAATTACCTAAAAAAATCAATTTTTTGCATACAAATAAAAAAAGCCCATAATTCAAATTCCCATATCCCGAATCCAATAATCATTAAAACCAACAACATAATCAAAAATCAACACCAACAGCAAAACCCCATCTACAGATCTCCTTACATAATCAGTAACAACTTCTCATTCAAACACATTTGATATCACAAAACACAAATTTTCAAAAAAACCCAGAAACAAAAGACAGAAAAATCTATACCATCAGAACGGCGCTTGAAGACGTAACGTTCCATCTGAAAGTCACAGTTTTTGGTGCCAAGATGAACATGGGCAGCCAACATCATCTGGATATCAGCTTCTTTTTGGGTCAATTGCTTCGCCATCTTCGATGATGCGAGAGAACCACTCGAAGCTTTCGAGTATGGAGGAGAGAGAGAGAGAGAGAAGTGACTGGTTCGAGCGATGGCGGCTTTTGTTTGTTAAGCTTCAAAGGAGGTTATGTAGTGGTAAACCCTAGGGTTTTTATATGGCTCATTACTTGGGCCATTTTTTCAACTCTTCGGGTCATTTTCTATCTGGGTTTTTTGGGGGTGAACCCACTATCTAGGAGCCAATAGTCCAATACCATGAGAATTGAGATATTAGTCCTCTTTTTGAAAGAAACTACCCATATTAACAAAACGTCTTGGGTGGACCGGACTCACGATAATTTATTGTATATTCAAGCTGACTTTATCACACAAAAACTGATTATGTTAGGAAAAAAACGACTGTATCATACGAAAACTGACTATTATTAGAAAATTGACTATATCGTACAAAAATTGACTACATAAAAAGGAATTATATCATACAAAAACTGATTATATCAAATGAAAAACTTATTAAGTGAAAACTGATTATATCATATGGTTTTATGTGCACAATAACTTATGGTGAAACCGGTCAATACAAGTATTTTTTTTTCATACTAATTAGTAATTAGAACGAGTTGTTAGGCTTAGGCGATGTTCGGGGAATTTGTCACAGGCAGAAGTTGGAGCTTGGTTAATGTGTCGTAAATTAAGATAGTAATAATATATTAGTTTTTACATAATTGACATGTCACGTCATGCACCATGCTGGCATTTGAGAGAGGGGACGACATTTGATGAGGTATAATTCTTGCCCATGTTTTTACTAATAGTAAGTCGAAAAAAATCGTTGTCGAAATTGAAAGATGGATCCTTAATAAAATATACCAAGTTTGAAATGTGATTTCTTGGACTATATATACAAAGTTTGTATTTGAGGGGTTGCAAGCCCTAAAGACATATAATAAACTCAAAATCTAAGTTTCAACTAGGAGATTACCTATATATAGTATTAGTTATTTTTCTAAAGACATATTAGTTATTTTTCCAAAGGCATATTAGTTATTTACAAATATATGTATGATATTTTGCTAATCTATTAATATGTTGGGCATTTTTGCCTAAACATTTATAATCATATATAAATTCTTTAGTTCCGGTTAAAAAGGGTAATACATTATACACACCTTTTAAAAAGCAATTCGTCTTGCGTGGACCCGGTTCACATTAAAAATAGTGTGGACCAGGCCTAAACACGTGCCCCACTACAAACTAGTCACTCCCGCTTTCTAAAATCCTCGCGATTTTCTCTCTCTTCAATAAGAATCTCTCGCCCTAAAATTTTAACAATAACAGTTGTTCAGAACAAACATACACTATATCATTTTAAAATACACTATATCATGTCAAAATACACTATTATCTCAAACACTATAACGATCGATTATGATAATTTTGTGTAATATACAAATAAACTACACTATAATATTTCAAAATACATTATATCATGTCAAAACACACTATATCATGCAACTCTATCATGTCAAAAAATACAGCAAAACACTATCATGTCAAAATACACTATATCATTTCAAAATACACTACATCATGTCAATATACACTATAACATGCAATGCCAAAAAACTCAGCAAAACACTATCATTTTAAAATACACTATATCATTTTAAAATACATTATATTATTTAAAAAATACACTATCAGGAGAGTGAAGTTATCAGAGGAGAGAGAAGTTATCAGGAGAGAGAAAAGAGCGGAAGACTGAACGCGGTAAAAGTAGAAAGTTGTAATCATTAAAACTCACGTGAGATGGATAAGGTGCACACTAAGTTAGTGTGCACCGGGTTCATATTAGTTTTTTTATTTAAAAAGTTAGTAAAAGAGAAATAGGTTAGGTAATCCTTATTGTCAAGGTATTACCTGCTTTATCATGCTGATTATGTAGAATAATATGAAGGAAGATAGGAAAAAGTTCTTCTCAACCCTAAACCTAGTTTTTCTCTCTAGCCGCCTCCCTTTTTCCCCTTTTCCCTTCATCAGTAAGGGGCTGCCATGGATGATCTCATCCATGGTAAGCCCCTTTTCCTCTCTTGTTTTCACTTTTTAGTTTGTCCTTTTGTTTTGTATAATAAGTTAGTCTCTTTTTATGAGAGTTTCTTGTGCCCTAATATGGGAAGACTAGTCTTCTCTGTTGTGGAGGTCTCCTTCTCCCTTATGGGAGTTGTGAGTCTAGTTTTTTTATTTGTAGGTATGAGATATTGTTCTCATTGGTTGAAGTCCAAAACTATCAACATGAAGGTATTGGAAACTCGGATGCGGTCAATATGGATAGATCAAGAAGGTTCTTCTCCAAACCATGTCAAAATGATAGACGGTTCCATTAATAGTTGCTTGGGACAACAAATACAAGGGACTTGCGCCACAATATTCGATCTGGTTCATTGTAGTTTCATCGAAGACGAAGTTGATCTGATCTTGTTTGATTGTATCCTGTTTTTCTTTATTACTTATTGTAGATGCCGTTTGGCTTTCAATTAATGAAATTTCTCTTTCAAAAAAAAAAATGTAGAATAATATGAACTTAACTTTTAATTATGCACATTATTAATCATATAAAATTTTGCATCAGTTTTGGAAGGGAAATTACAAACTGGACTGTTTTCAATGAATAATATGATGAAAATTTACTTTTAGTGATGCAACATTATATGGGGATCACCGGCGACAAAAATTTCTAATAATATGTTGTTGGAAAACTTGCCTATCTATAGACATTAACATTTTTTCAAAAATTGCTAAAGTATATGCTTCTCTTTATTTTCATTTTAAAAAAAATAATGGTTGTTTGGTTGACATAAGAAAACATGGAAAGTGAAACTTCATAAAAAGTGCATGTAAGTGAGTTTTTTGGTTGACAAATAAGGGGGCGTTTGGTTTGGGGGTCTCAAGAAAGGGTAAGGGAAAGAGCATTAATGAAATCATTTTATATATGTTGTTTGTTTCACTACTTTAATGAAACCCTTTACCCATTTTTCCCATTAGCTAACCCCCAAAGTCCTCTAGTTTGATTACCCTCCATGCGACTTGCCTGAACCGACAACTGCTAACCTCGGACCACCGCCGACCTCAGACCACCAGAATCCGGCGAGCACTGTAATTTTGCATTTCTCCTCAAACAGATCTACTGTAATTTTACCACTCATTTTTTAACTTCTATCCTCTTCCTCGAACAGATCTACTGTAATTTTGCATTTCTTTTCCCTACCTTCATTTATTTTTTCATATTTCGTGAAAGATCTCAATGAATGTCGACTTTTGCTATGATTTTTTTTTTTTATAAATGTATTTGCAATGAACGAAAGTTGATGAGAGCTACGTGTTTAGCTACTGTGACTTTGGTTTGAATTTCAGAGTTCTCATGACATTGAATTTCACAGTATGTTAGTTAAGCTTTTTTGTTTTGGTGGATCTAGTGGAACATGCAAATTTATGGCCTGCAAATTATTTCTTTTCAAGGCTTGTTTTAGACAAGTATTATGTGGTGTTTTCAGTTGGTATTAATATTGCTAAAAAAAAATGGTATTTTGAACTTTTCATGAAATGGAGTGGCAATGGAAACAAATTTGATCATAAGCAAATTTGAAAATGGTATTGTTCAAATGGTATTTTGAACTTTAGGTTGTAAAACAAGTTCAATGAGTACAAGCATAGGTCAAAACAACTCTAATCCCATAAACTGGTTGATTCCCTTCATTAAAAACCAAACAGTCACAAAGGGAATCAAGGGGTATACCATTCCCTTTCAGGGTTGGAACCAAACAGACGGGGGAATTCGAGGTCATTCCTTTCCTTTCTCCTTGTAACCCTTTCTGGATTCCTTTCCCTTACCCCTGCACGAACCAAACGCCCCCTAAATAGTAGAATAAAGTAGAAGTTTCACTTCCCACAAAATGTAGGAAGTGGCTTACTTAACCCCCTAGGTAAATAGAAATTCATATGGAAAATTACTTTCCCCCATTACTAACAAGACATTGGCAAATTCTTATGAATTTTATTATAAAATCTACTTCTCATGGATTTGAACTTCATGGAAAATTCTACTTCCTACATGAACCTAATGATAACTTAAAGTATTCCAATCGAATATACTTTGAAAAAATTGTCATTGTTGAGCCCTATATTATTTTTGTGCAACTAATAATAATATTTGCATTATTTATAGTAAATCATTTGGTTTGTACTATAATTTTTCACATGTTAGGGAAACTTCATACTATTTTTTGTCGATTGTTCAAAAAATAAATAACAAACTTACAAAACTATCATGACTAATATTCGTCTTTTTACTATTTTATTTAGTGTCAAATGGTCATTTTGACCATTTAAATCCCCTATCACCACCCATCTTAGAGCACCTACATTGTTAAAGAGCCCATATGTGTTCTCTTTTTCTCTCTTTCCTCCACCTCAATGTTTATTTCTTGTACATTACTTCCATTAACTTTATCACATGCCTTCCCCAAACCATTTGTTAGTATCCACATTGCTACTTGCGTGCTAGGCTTCCCCAACTTCTATTCATCGCCCTAAAAGTACTTAAAATCGCCCCCAAAAAAGTTGAAATTACATCTCTAACCTTTTCCTTCTTCTTCCGTAAACCACCACCACCACCCACCTCACTCCTCCACCATCCACCTCCTGCCACCACCACCCCATCGCCACAGCCACCCCTGAAAGCCGTCGATTTTTTTTTAGGACTATGGAGCGAACGTCTGGCCTGGACGTTCGCTCGATGGTCCTAAAAAAATTTGATGGCTTCCAGGTGGGTGGTGGAGGAGGTGGTGGGTGGCAGTGGGGAGGTAGGTGATGGCGGGTGGTTGCAGGGGGTGGCAGGTGGTGGTGGGTGGTGTGGAAAAGAGGAAGGGTAAAATAGTCTATAAAAATAAATTTGGGGCGACGTTTAACAAACCCCATATTTTTTCTTTCTCCCCCTATCATGAAGCTTGTGATTTAGTAGATTCTAGAAAAGAAAAACAAGATAAAAACAAAATAAAAACTAATGTTGGGCCCCACTGCTGATCTTTTCTTACCGTTGGGAAAGGTCCTTTATGTTCGTGCATTTCAAATATTGAGGATTGAGGAGCATAGTCGGCTATATTCATTTCTCGAGGAAAAAAGGAGCTAGATGGGGAAGTACCCTCCTATGCATTGCACATGCTCTTAAATAATAAGAATACAGGGAATAATCCCTTCCATGATCTACGTGTCTACCTCCTATATTCCCTATAAATTCATTGTTATTTCGTATTCTAGAGGTTACTTGATTTTAGATGACTCTAAATAAGCAAAAAATAACCACAAATAAGCAACAAAATAGCTTTGATACACCAAACTCTAGTTCATTATATATCCAAAAACATAGTAGACATATTGATGTTCCCCCATTGTCCATTATACCATACACAACAATTTCGGCCATTTGGAAATAGAAATTTCTCATCTTATTCAACATGGATCCTCTATCCCATAGAGTGTCTTATATAGTATTAGTATCTCACTGTCTTATCATTTTCCACCTTACCTAATTACATAAATGATTGGAGTTACATAACTACATAAATGTGGGACGCTTGGAGGAGTATTCCCCTTACCATTCCCCTTCCTTCCAAGTGTTTGAGCCTATAAGTTGAGCCTTATACGAGAGGTTATTCGTCTTTAAAAAAAGTTACATAAATGATTTAAAACACCTAATTGATGATAGGGCACAAAAAAGTAAAAGTATTCCATAAAACATTAAACGAGACATACACATGATGATCTCCATTATATAAAAAAAGGGGGGGAGCTATGGTGTCCCCCTATAAATTTACTTAACTGCCCATTAGTAAATCAACTATTACCAGAAAAAAAAAGGGAAAAAACAAAGTCAAACTTTAATATAGCATTAAAAAATTAACTTAAATGTTGAAGGCAATTAAGTTATAATTGAACCACAAAAAAAGAGAAACATTGCTTATACGATTTAGTACATTTATGCTCATAAAAGTAAAAAGAAATATTATATCAATCAAATATCTTATCAATCAATTCACAAACACAATCAAGTATTACATCAAAATGAAAAATTCAATCTATTAACAAAGTAAAATGATTTAATTAACACAAAAGACTATGTTAATACAACACAAGAAATCCTAAAAAAATTCACTTAACATTCTTTTATCATTAATCAAGTATAATTTAACATTCTTTTATCATTAATCAAGTTTAATTTTAAAAACCTAAAAGAAACAATAAGTAAAAAAAAATAAAATAAAAGAAGTTAAGGTTAAGTGATAGAAGCTTAACCTATGAAATTTAGCAAAAAAAAAAATCTAATGTTTAAAGTTTTACCCCTATTTATTCCCAAAAAGACTAAAATTTATGTTTGAAAAAAAAAATCAGGCACGTATCGCGTACATAATTTACTATTGTTAATTGTTAAGAGGGTGTTTGGTATGGAAAATTTTGATGTAGGAAACGGATTCAAATAAGTGTTTTCATTTCTAATTGTTTGGTATGAGTGTTAAGTAATAAATACCGTTTCCGGAGGGAAACATAATCCCCCATTTGTTACCCTTATCAAACTAGTAGAAACAAATCATGTTTCCTTCCTCAATCATAAACCTCTCAATTATTTCCATTTCACTATGAGACCAAACAACTAGTAAAGGTAAGAGTTATTATTTCCATTTCCCTTCCTTATCAAAATCCTTTCTATTCCGTTTACATTGATTATACCAAACGCTCCCTAAGGCCATGTTCTTTTGAACTTATTTTGGCTGAACTGAACTGAACTTATTTTATTTTGGCTGAACTGAACTTATTTTTGCTGAACTGAACTTATTTTTACTTATTTCTGCTGAACTGAACTTATTTTTACTTATTTTTGCTGAACTGAACTTATTTTGGCTTAACTTAACTTATTTTTGCTGAACTGAACTTATTTTGGCTGAACTGAACTTATTTTTGCTGAACTGAACTTATTTTTGTGAACTAAACTGTATTAACATAATATTATCAATACTTATTATTATAATAATCAATAAATATTAACATAATATTATCAATACTTATTATTATAATTTTATTATTTTATAATAATAAATAATAAATAATAATAAAAATAATAAATAATAATAATAATAATAAATAATAAATAAAAAATAATAAAAAATAATATTAATAATAATAAATAATAAATAATAATAATAAAAAATAATAATAAATAATAGTAATAAATAATAAATAATAAATAATAAATAATAAATAATAATAAATAAAAAATAATAAAAAATAATAAAAAATAATATTAATAATAATATATAATAAATAATAAATCATAAAAAATAATATTAATAATAATAAATAATAAATAATAAATAATAATAACAATAAAAAAAATAAAAAAATAATAATAAATAATAAATAATAATAATAAATAATAATAATAATAATAAATAATAATAATAAATAATAAATCATAACTAATAAATAATAAATAATAATAAATAAAAATAATAAATAATAAATAATAAATAAAAAAATAAAAAAAATAATAATAAATAATAATAATAATAATAATAATAATAATAAATAATAGATAATAAATAATAAATAATAATAAATAATAAATAATAATAATAATAATAATAATAATAAATAATAATAATAATAAATGATAAATAATAAATAATAAAATAATAATAAAATAATAATAATAAATAATAAATAATAAATAATTACAATAATAATAAATAATAATAATAATAATAATAATAATAATAATAAATAATAAATAATTAGAATAACAATAATAATAATAATAATAATAATAATAAATAATAAATAATAAATAATAATAATAAATAATAAATAATAATAATAAATAATAATAAATAATAAATACTAAATAATAAATAAAAAATAAAAAAATAAAAAATAAAAAATAAAAAATATTAAATAATTTTAAATAATAATAATAATAATAATAATAAATAATAGATAATAAATAATAAATAATAATAATAATAATAATAATAATAATAATAATAATAAATAATAATAATAATAAATGATAAATAATAAATTAATAATAAAATAATAATAATAATAAATAATAATAAATAATAAATAATAAATAATAAATAATTACAACAATAATAATAATAGTAAATAATAATTAATTAGAATAATAATAATAAATAATAAATACTAAATAATAAATAATAAATAAAAAAATAAAAAAAAAAAAAAATATTAAATAATTTTAAATAATAATAATAATAATAATAAATAATAGATAATAAATAATAAATAATAATAATAAATAATAATAATAATAATAATAATAATAATAATAAATAATAATAATAAATGATAAATAATAAATAATAAAATAATAATAAAATAATAATAATAATAAATAATAATAAATAATAAATAATAAATAATTACAATAATAATAATAATAATAAATAATAATTAATTAGAATAATAATAATAATAATAATAATAATAATAATAATAATAATAATAAATAATAAATAATAAATAATAAATAATAAATAATAAATAATAATTATTAATAATTAATAATAATTAATAATAATAAATAATAAATACTAAATAATAAATAAAAAATAAAAAAATAAAAAATAAAAAATACAAATTCCTCGTTATTATAATTATAATAATAATAATAATAACAACAATAGTAATAGTAATATTGCAAACAAAATTAATAATTACAACATTAGACAAGACTAAATTTATTTTTGCTGAACTGAACTTATTTTGGCTGAACTGAACTTATTTTGGCTGAACTGAACTTATTTTGGCTGAACTATACTTATTTTTGCTGAACTGAACTTATTTTTACTTATTTTTGCTGAACTGAACTTAATTTTAATTATTTTTGCTGAACTGAACTTATTTTTGCTGAACTAAACTTATTTTTACTTATTTTTGCTGAAAATAAGTCCAAAAGAACAGGGGCTAAGTATATCCCAATCCCACGACACAAATCCCCCACAAACTTTTAAAACCCTAATCCTCTTCTCTTCAATACCCAAATCCTCCCAAACAGCTAATTCAGCAAAAAAAAAAAAAAAGTTAACACGCTTTTACTAATATACCCTTGTCCAAACTCTTCCTCCTCAAACTACAGCAACACAGACGTTGCCCTGCCCCCCTCCTAGTCTCCTACAGCCTACAGGCCACGCCCATAGCTCTTCATTTCTCTAACTTTTGGACCACCAACCATTAAAGCTAATCACTCAAACTTTTACACTGCTCTATTTTGGAGGTATGATTTTCAGTAATTCACTCAAGTTTCAAATTTTCCTTTTTTTTTTTGGGCAGAAACATTAAAATGTTCTAATTGATTAATACCCATCTTATTATCTATTCTCAGTATGAACACACTTTATTTGTATCATAACTTGTCATCTTGTTGTACATCAAATTTGGCAAATTTGCTGCCTTTTTTTTTTTTTTTTTTTTTTCTTTTCTTTTTCTGTGTGTGTATACTAGTATTGCGTTTGAATGTAACTGGGTTCAAGCTTAGATGAGTATAATTTGCAGCACTTTCATTGGTCTGTGTTCGAAATGGGGTTACATTAGTTTAGGTTATAATTTTTCATATGATTGCCATTTTTTTGTAAAGTGTTGTTGGTGTATATGATCCGTAAACCCTAAATTTTATATTTGTATAGTATCCTTAAACCCTAAATGTTCTACTGTAGGAGTGCTAATGGTGAATTCTAAGTCCAAGAAAAGCTCCCAAGCTACGCCAGAGAATATGGAGAAGATCCAATCCGATATTGCTTCGTTTGCATCTTCCCTTGGCCTTGCATCTTCTCTCCCCTCTTCTGGCTTCAATGATACTGATTTCCGACCTCGTAAAAAGAAACCGCAAGAACCGAAGAGTTCATCCCAAGATAAAAGCCCCATTTCTCAAAAGTCCCAAAACAAAAATCCAAATTCTGCCAAACCCCAAAACAAGAATCCCAATTCACAAAAACCTCAAAACCACAAACCTAATCCTTTAAAACCCCAAAACACAAAACCCAATTCCCAAAAACCCCACAACCAGAATTTCAATATGAAGAATGACCCGAAAAGCAGAAAATTTAGCAACAACAACGGTGAATTTACGGCTAATAATAATGATCAGAAGTCATTTGAAAAGTATAAGAACCTCCCGAAGCTTCCATTGGTC
The DNA here is from genome assembly GCA_947646795.1 of Beta lomatogona. Classification (NCBI taxonomy): domain Eukaryota; kingdom Viridiplantae; phylum Streptophyta; class Magnoliopsida; order Caryophyllales; family Amaranthaceae; genus Beta; species Beta lomatogona. The sequence goes on along the minus strand of CANSNZ010000460.1, from coordinate 1,197,579 downwards.
AAAGCAAGTGCTTTGGCAACATGGCACGCAGATCAGGGGGAGTTGGAGGAGATGGTAATGGGTGGAGGAGAGAGAAAGAGGGTGGAGATTGGAGATGCAGAAGAGTGGAAGAATCTGGTGGAGAAGAAGAAGGAGCTTGGGGAGAGGTTATTAGCACAGTATACTTTGGATTATGAGGTTTCCAGGGGACAAAGTGGGGATATAAAAATGCTCATTGCCACTCAAAGATCTGGAACGGCTGCTGATAAGGTTTCGGCTTATTCGGTTTTAATTGGTGATAACCCAATTGCCAATCTGAGATCACTCGATGCGCTTCTGGGTATACTTTTTGCCTTATTTTTTTCTTTTGATGTGAAGATGCTGACTTTGTTTTTAAATTAGCAGGTTTGAAATTTTTTGGAGTATTTTTCTTGTGTGTGTGTGTGGACTGTGAAGTGGTTCTTTGCTGAGCAATTTTTGCATTTCCTAGAAGTGGATTGTGAATTGAATTCATGGATTGCGCAAGTCTTTTGATCATTATTCCAAATTTCCAAGTTATATGTATGGATATCTTATCTGGCTTCTTTGATATCTTCTGGTAAAACTGTATATGTTTAATTTGGCCTATGGTCATGGTTATGCGATCCCCATATGGTTAGTAATTCTAGAAACTAAGAATCAAGTGAGAGAATATATTTTCCGCTGGCTTCTTGGTGTTCCTTATGCATTCTGGGTCAATCTCAATTCTCAAGTTGTATGTCGTTTATGTTACAGACAATAAAGAGCACACATCGTGTAGTATTACAAACATTTGTCAAAGAGAGACCGGAATGATGTTTCTATACATCTTTGCTTCCTTTAATTATGGGTTCATTATTGTTTTTCTTTTTTTGTCTGTTGCAGCAATGGTGACGTCCAAGGTTGGGAAGCGTCATGCACTTACAGGCTTTGAAGCTCTAAAAGAATTGTTTATACAAAGGTCTACTTCTGTTCTGTGACCTGATTGTTTTATGATTCAAAGAATTAAAATATACTATATGGAAGTTACTTAACTACAACATGGTTGGTGTGATGTACAATTGTGTTTGGGAGACTGAATCATATAGCACTTGGTATTTCGAGTGTATTGTTTTGAGTTTGCTATATTAGAGACTTAAAGTGCTTATTTTCACTTAAAAACCTTTAACTTCTTTGAACTGGACTTATCTGATTTAATAAGACCTGATGTAGACTTTTCTGGTCGTATTGCTATTATTTGAACTACGTGGGCTGTTTTTTAACTTGTAAATGACACTTATTAGCCCTTATCTAAAGTCTAATCAACTCTGAACTTGGCCTTTATGAATAGACATGAAACATATTGTTTTGAGGTGAAAGGAACAGAGCCTTAGAATATACGTGTCCTTAAGTTAATGATGTTATGAGGAATTTTTTCTCCCTATCTCATGGCCTGATTATAGTAGCTGAATGGAATAGCCGAATAACTTTCTCTTGTTATGAGGCGAATAACGTATCTGGTCGAATGTTATGGTCTGGAACCGTTCAATCTTTTCCCCCTCTCTATTGTGTCTGTTAAAAAAGAGGTTATTTGGGACAGATATTTGAGCTTGACATAGGGATGGGTTGAGATACTAACCCGCAGGCTTATCTACTACCTATTTGTTGTCTCTTTCTTTGATATAGTATTTCCTTCACGCTCTATGTTATTTCCCCCGACCCATCGTGTAGTATGTTGGAGTGTAATTGGGGTCTGGGGAATTGCCTTGGTCTGTGATAAGCTGTTAATATCAGTTTAAGTGGTTTATGCTCAATGACACCAAAAAAAACAAATTCATGTTGCAGTTTGTTACCTGATCGCAAGTTGAAGACGCTTTTCCAACGGCCCCTCAACCATATTACTGAAACAAAAGATGGTCATTCTCTTCTGCTGTTCTGGTATTGGGAAGAATGTTTGAAGTCAAGGTATCCTATCTATAGCTTAGTTATGATTGGTGTAGAGAATTTGCTTGATGGTTTACATGTATTTAGTGCTGTAAGACATGGAAATTGGAACATGGTCATAATGTACCTCAATGAATCAACTGCTCTTCTGAGGTTCATACCTCAAACCCAAAGCACCTTCATGAGAGCATTAGCTCCTCTTGTGACGCATATGTCATAAGCACAGTCAGGTTATATCTTATACTGCATTTACGCTCATAATCTAATGAGTATACGGTAGTGGATAATTGTCAATTGGTTATTCTGTTGAAGTTATAATATCTGAGAGGGAAGAGAGTAGCCAGAAGAAACTATAACCCATTCCACTTAATTTAAATTATACACTTACAATTATATAGTACTAAGAAAGCAACAAGCTCACTAAAACTACGGGAGCATAATCCCATAACATACTCCACTGATTCAAACAATATCCCAATTCCCATCATTTAGAGTCTGTTTGACAATTGTAGTTATTACGGTAGCGGTTAGCAAAAGCAGTAGTTGTTAGCGGTTGTAATAACTGTTAGCTGTCAAATATTAGCCGTTAGAGTTTGACTATGAAAATTACTTTTATGATAATTAGCGTTTGGTAAAACTAGCTGCTAGTTTAAAAAAGTAACAAAAATGAATTATATTCAATCTTCAAAAGCTATTACTACTAAAAAAGCTAATACTTATAGGTTATAACTTTCCCAAAACACTAGTTCAAACACCAAAACTACTTCAAACACGACTTCATCAAACACTACTTTTCACCATTATTAGAGTTTTGACTTAGTCCAAATACTAAAAGCTATTGCCCAAACACACCCTTAATGATCATGCGTAACCCTCTAAAGACGTAACAACCTGCTACTAGCTGTTAGTGGAGATATATGTTTCTTAAACTTAGGAACTACTTTGTATCATCATGCAATATATTCTTAAGGTGGGTTCTAAGTTCTCTAGTTTACTTATATTATATCAGTTTTCTTAAGCTATCAATTCCCAATATATGGAATTTACAATTGAATTTTTCTATTTAAAGAGTTGATATTATTAAGAAAAAAATTACTAACCAAACTAAATCACAAGTAACTCAATAAAAACAAGTTTGGAACTTCAATAAAAAATTCAACACACTGAAAATTGTTGCTAAGTTTTGGGAAATCAGTTCATGGTGATATTTCATTAAAAAACTAGGTGTCAAGTTGAGTTGTTCCAGTAGAATGGGAGACGATCACCATGAGGGCATAGTGACTACATTCTTCTAAAGTAGACAGTCTGTATCTCTCGTTCTTCATGGTATGAAAACACATCTCCTTTCCTGGATTTTCTTGTATCAGGTATGAACGTTTTGTCTCTGCACTAGAGGAGGCATCAAGGGATATGTTGCGCATACTTAAAGACAAGGCAGCAAAGGTCAGTTTGGGGGCATTAGTTGCTATGACTTTTCTCTATTTCTGCCTTCTTTTATCTTCTGTCAGCTTAACCCCAGTAGAACTCTCGGTCCTGAGATCAGTTTTATGCATATATACTCTATATATGTGCTTATCAACGTCTATGAATGATAAATAATAGATTGAACGACCGAATCGGAAAAATTAGGTGCTATCATATAGCTTTGTGTGGTTTTTTCTGTTCAAATTATTTTATTTTTATTCTTTTTTTGAATGTATGTAGATTATGTATGCACTGCTAAGCACTAAGTCAGAGCAAGAGCGGAGGTTGCTCACAGCACTAGTCAACAAAGTAAGCCTGATGAATATCTCTTCTCTGATGAGCCAATCTTCCTTCTCCTAGATACTCTTGTTTGTTCTGAAGAAGTATTGGATATTTGTTTGACATCCTTTTCATTGTTTTGATGACCTACAGCTAGGGGATCCTGACAGCAAGGCTGCATCAAATGCTGATTATTACTTGACCAACCTTCTATCTGATCATCCAAACATGAAGGTAGAACTGTATATTTTATAACATGACTGCACTTTTACTTCTTGTATTTCTATAAACGGTGTTATGCATGTCACAAATAGTATAGGACCGTCTTTTTGAAAAAGAGGAAAAGGCAAGGGTAGGAGGAAGGGTGAAGAACAAAGTCACGGAAGGGTCGTCTGGAAAAAGCTGTATATAGTCTGTAATGTATAGTCCGAAAACAGTAAGCTGTTCAGATTCTGCCCTTCTGACCATATAGATAACTTTCAGTTATCCACTATTTTGGGTTCACCATCTCCTCTCCCCAATATATTGTCTCTTACTCCTAGTCCTCCCTTTTCTAATCTAGATCTGAGTAATTTTTTGCTTAGTCCCTACTCGGACAATCTGTAGGTTCTTATCGGCTTTAATATCAGTTGATGTATTTGTGTTGCACAATATTGTTCTTTCTGGCATCAAAAGAGTAAATGAGAACCATGCAAACTCTGCCTCATCTTATTTATAGCAGTAAGAGTTAGGTTGCATTGTCATTCATATGTAATTATCCTCTCCCTGTGCACCTCTGGCAGGATGGTAATTGGAGGCATTGGGTAATAGCAGGAGAGGGTATAGGTTAATGGTAGAATAGAACCTTGGTAAACCAAACAACCATGGTGCTATCAATTATAACCTCCATTCCGCATTGGTTCCAGTGCTCTATAAACTTCAGCAGCTTCTTTGACTCAGCCTGAAGAGTGTCACACACTATGTTCCCATTTTTGAGTCAGGAACTCATGAATCTGGTACCATAAACTTGAACTATAACTCAGACTGAGGCTCTCTTTATTGCACTTAGATATGGGAAGGTGTTGAATTTTTGCATTAGAAGATGGATATGGAAACCGTATCTGTCGAACTTGGGGTTTGGAGCTAAGAGGTGGGTGTTTAACTTAGTGTTCTGAAGCATATGTGCTAGGTGTCGAAAATTGGGGTGTGGACAAGTTTCCGTAGGTTTTGGTTTTTGGCCATTAGTGACTTTTACTTCTATATTCTAATAATTTGTTAGATCAAAGAATATCTATCTGATAATGATCGAGAAATTATGGTTCATGATTCTCTAGCTTCTAGAGATGTTTATCTTGCATGTTAACATATTCTTCAGGTCCATAACTATAGAACATACTCTGTGTCTGTGGCCTGTGCAATGGTCAATTGGTCATATTGTTAATTTGTTGCTAATTCCTGAATTGTTCACGTCTTTCATATGACTTGTGAATATGCATATTTCCTTGCCTCTCACAAGGTGTCTGAATACTTATACTTTTTCTTATGCCTACACTTTCAGGCCGTGGTGATTGATGAAGTGGACTCATTTTTATTTCGGCCGCACCTGGTTTTGCGTGCAAAATATCGTGCTGTATGTCTTCCATCTGTTTGTTTGACTGAGTTGACATTAATTTTCATATTTTTATAGTTCATCTTGGTGGTTTTAACTTCAATGATGACACTGAAACTGAGTTGTCTGGATTTTAATTGGTCATTTGGAGCTCTAAAGTGGGACATAAGTCTTATTACTTTCCTCACCTGGAAGTCCGGAACTCGGTTGAGACCACCTGTACAACATCTTATATAACTATCTTATCGGGTTGAACTCAAAGCCATAATGTCTTTGAAAGAAGGAAAGTGAAGATAAGAAAGAATTATCAAGCAATTCCAATTATTTCTTTTTCTATTGATTCTTTTTCAACCATGATGTATGGACCCATGGCCTCTGTATTTTGGCAGAGATATCTGTTGATCGGTTTTCTATTGATTCAAACATTGTATCCATGGGGAATTGAGTTCTCTCAGAAGGAGAGAGGAACAATTTTCTTTTCTTTTGAACGGCTTGAAGAATCCTTGGTTATCTGGGAAACCTTTCAGACTTAGAGCAACTAATAGATCATGCCTGCTCAAGAGTTGGCTGGTAAAAGGGCAGTTTCTCAAGCCTCTGTTCACAGAAGGCTGAAAAATATTATGCCCCATTGGTTCAATCATTTTTAAATTTGTTGCAAATCCCGAATCAGAGTTTTGAACCCATGTTGAAATAGGGATTTATAAGCTCAAACTGACATCAGAGTGTTAGCTATGTACTATATAAGATTCACAGCATCTGTTGTAAATCTTTGGTTGTAAGCAGTGCTCAGTTTTTTATGGCAAAAGAAGGATGTTATTCTAATTTTTGTCATCTCATGTTGCAGGTTACTTTTCTAAGTAAAATTCGCCTAAGTCACAAGGGGGATGGGCCTAAGGTAGCAAAGCGTTTGGTAGATGTGTATTTTGCACTGTTTAAGGTATGTTTCTTTCTACTATTGCACTGTAATTCCTTTCAGCAAGACTGCACTTTCTAGTTCTAAATGATATCTTGCCTTGTTGTACTTTGTGATCTAAATTTCTTTAGATTGGAACCCTCTCCCCCTCCCCCGCCCCAAAAAAAAATAAAAAATCATATTCTTATTAGTTAATGTCTTGGATCTGGACTATTAATTTTAGGTGCTAATCTCTGGGGTGGGAAATAGTAAACAAAATGAGAGCAAAGAGACAAAGAAACCAACAGATGAGGACAAGGAAATGCTAAATTCATCAGGATCTCACGTGGAAATGGATTCACGGCTTCTATCTACTCTTCTGACAGTAAGTGTTTTAAAAGAAAAACTTTTTTTGCTTGAATGTTTATTTATATGTTTATGGATACTTGCTAAGCTCTAGGTTAGATTTCACTTGCATGTTCAGGACGCCGTATTTCTCATAAAGCCTGGACTTTGTGTTTCTTTTCATTTATTTGTTGCTCGAACATTACCGCACTAGTTGTTTTAACAGTTGTCAAACTCTAAATTTGAATCGTTCCAGTATCTAAGCTTGAATGACAAGTGTTGAATATAACATATTGCATTATCTCTAAAACCTGGAGGTTTCTGGATTGATTAGCATTGATCATCAGTATAATCTTGGCTTTGTGGGGACTTTGTTCATGGTTTCTTTCCTCTGCACAAAATTACAAATACTTCTGTTTGCTTGAGTCTTTTTTTTTAAAGAAAAAATTATAAATGCTTCAGTCTCTTTTTTTAACGCCTGGAGTTTCTGAAGTAGCTCATCATTGTCCACAATTTTCTTCTTTTCTCAGGGAGTCAATAGGGCTTTCCCATATGTTTCTGGAGATGAAGCTGATGAAATTGTTGATGTCCAGACTCCAATGCTTTTCCGTCTTGTAAGTCATGTGTTTCACTTTTATGATACTGTAAATAACATTGTTATTTCCTCATAATGTATTGGTCTTATCAGGTTGGAGATAATTTGGATATAGTTTAGCAAAGTTTTCACCATTGGAGACCTTGTGTTAACATTTGCCGTAACTGTGCAGGTTCATTCACAAAACTTCAATGTCGGTATCCAAGCATTAATGCTTCTTGATAAAATTTCTTCCAAGAATCAAGTTGTCAGTGATCGATTTTATCGTGCCTTGTACTCAAAATTGTTACTCCCTGCTGCTCTTAATACTTCCAAGGTAGGTGGTCTCATACTTTTTCTTGCATCTCAATGCAAATCAGCTTTCATACACACCTGAGTGTGCACACCTAAAAGGATTGTCATAATCTATGCCTCTCCTCTCTTGTTTCTCTTATGTGCTGGAAATATGTTTTTGGATGAAGAGTAGTGAGTAGTGACTAGAAAGCCGGAGAAGTAACAGTGTAGCACTTAACTTTAATAACTTAATTGCAATATGGTCGATAAATCTTGACACATGTGACGATATGCTCTTTGGTCTGCAGCTAAAATTTGGATTTATGATCTGGAAGCTGTGACTTAGGTAGATTTTGGTTAACCTTTGGAGTAATGATCTTGATCTTTGACTTGACTTCTCAGAAGCCACGAGAATTGCTGTTAGAGCAATCTTCTAATCCCTCACCCTTAGTTGAAAGTAGCCGGTATGTTCAAGCTGATTTGTTTAAAAAAGAAAACCTTTCTTCAATCAAGTAGCAATCAACTATCAACTACTTACCAAACACCTTTATACAAACAGCTAATACAAACGGCTATCAGCTATCCGATAATGACCATATAGGGCCTTTGTGAAATGGAGGGAGCATTTTTCAAATTCTTACTTTAAGTATATATATTTGGTGATAAAGAAACTGAAATAAGATTTTCTGTTGTGGTCTGAAAATTTTGTGGTCTACTCTGATTCTAATGAGAATAAGTAATAAGTTCATGAGTTGAGGTGAAAAAAACATAGCCTTAATCTAACTACACAATTTTAAAACGAGAATAGCTAAACCGCTGATTGTTAGATGTCTAGTAGGAGCCTATGAGATATGTTTGTATATGAACTGAAAGTGGTATCCACCATTTGTTCTATTCACATTTAGATGTCTAATAATTAGATGTTTAGCCTTTCTCTCAAAAGAAAAGGAAAATAAGCTGAACCACCTTCTGTCTCTAGAATTCAGAGCTTACAATCAGAAAAAAAAGAAGAGAATAAAATAACTTTTATAAAAAAGAAAGAATGCATGTGTCAAGGGGGTCTCTTTAGCTGACTTCATCTAACTGAAAATCGAAAAAGAGAGCAGAAAAAATGAAACAGGCCTCCTCTGCTTTCCAGAAGTCTGAATTGCTCCCGATTGAAAGGAGGAAAATAGACAATGAGGAGACAAAAAGAAAACAGAGTATCAAGAGAGAGGGAGAAGTGACCTGAAATTGGTTATCTTCTAAGTTTTTTTTATCCAGAACTCTTTCTTCCTTGGATGTCTTTACAAAAGGCGTCCCAGGCGCACTGCTCCGTGCCTCGACATAGGTGTGCCATGTTCGTCTTGGCTCGCCTTTGGTATCACGCTGCGTTTGAAACTTATAAGGCGATTTTTCCAAGGTCTTGCTTGCCTAGCGTGAGGCGTGTTTTTTTTGAAACTGATTATTTCAGGGGCAGGTTACACACGTTGGACCCCTTTACTATTCGGAGGAGGAAAGCCTCTAAAGGGATTGGATAGAGTTAAAGTGGATAGACTCCACACGAAAAACAAGATCGTTGAATATGAAACTTGAGAACGGAAATTTTCCACGTTCAATGATTAAACTGATAGTGAATATCATTTTTAAGCTTTGCTCGTCAACATGAACATCAGCTTTGACCTAATGCGTCTGAATAGCTCTCTCCCAAGGGAGGGTAACGAGGGGTTGGATGTGTGCAATCTTATTCCCACAATAACAAATAGGTGTCCTTGGACCATTGGTTCACAACGCATCTGCTTGCTACTCCCAACAAAAAAAGAGAGCTCCTGATACATAAGTAGTACACAATATAAGGATCCACATTCATAATTCAAAGGCAAAAGATGGTGAATTTCTCAGCTCTGGTGGAATTGCATAGCTTTACCCACCTACGAGAGATGGATAACTATCAAAAAGTTGAATCGTCATGATCTAGAAGATTTATAGCTTTGTCTATGCATGTGTTTGCTAGATGGTGGTGTAACAAAAAGAATTTGGGTGGAATACTTGAAATATATTTGAGCATTTCTCAGGTCTTTTTTGTTCTTTGTGGTGGTTTATTGTTTGCGCCTTTGAAGATAAATCCTCATATTTTGTTAAAATTATTATCATCTCACAAGTTAAGCACTTTTTTTTTTTACTAACCTTACTTTGTAGTGAACTGCTTAGAATACTTGTGCTACTCGAAGTAACTTCCTCGTTTTTTATCTATGTTACAGGCAGAAATGTTTATAGGACTTCTACTAAGAGCTATGAAGAGCGATGTACATTTGAAGCGTGTAGCTGCATTTTCAAAACGTCTGTTGCAGGTTTGTTGTTACTGTCACTAACGTTTGATTTTTTTTTTCTTATAAGGTGCTCTATTTGCTGTACCTGTTGAACTTGACTTCCTCCAACTCTAATTAATTTGCCCACATCATCATATCCTATGGACAACCTTTATCTGGTTTCTTATCTGCTTCTCTGCTTTCACTCTTGCTTTCTTCACCATTATATGTCTGTTTGTCCATCTTGAATGGATAAATGGCTGTGAGAGCTGCCGTACCCTGAATGCCTTGCTTGGCTGTTAATAGAAAGAAATTTGACTTTCTTCCTACTTCGCAGGTTTCACTTCAACAGCCTCCTCAGTATGCCTGTGGGTGCCTGTTTCTTCTCTCTGAAGTCCTCAAATCAAGGCCACCTCTCTGGTGAGGATAAGACATTTTCTTGTTCATGTCTCATGTAGAATCTTAATCTCTCAATATAATGTCAAGATACTCATGGTGCTCTTTGATGCAGGAATATGGCAATTCAAAACGAGGCGGATGATGAAGATATTGAACATTTTGAAGATGCTCCAGATGATACTGAAAATTCACCTGGTACTGAAGCTAACATGCCAATAAGCAACAATGGCGATGAGGAAGGGACCGTTTCAAAATTAGACTCTGATGATGAAGGGACCAATTCTAAATTGGACTCTGATGATGATTCGGCCCAAGAGGAAGAAGCCTCTTCAGCCTCTTCTGATGAGGATGTTTCTGGTGACGATGGAGACTTACTGATGAAAAAGAATGTTGAGAAACCTCAGGTATCTAACTCTAGTAAGTTGTCTGAGGACAATGGAAACCGGCGTGAGTCCTTAACCAAGCATTCACTACCTGGTGGATATTATCCTCGGCATCGGGAACCTTCTTTTTGGTATGTTTCTGCTACATATCCTGATTTCTATATATGTCTTACACTGGAAATAGTTGTTTAACACATTTGATGAATATCATTGGGATTGCCACCAATAAGTATTGCCAGTGGTGAAAATGAGAAGCCCTTGTAAACATTGTTTGAAATCTTTGATACATTTGTCTTTCAGTTGCACCCCTTGTACAACAAGCTGATTTGAACTTTTTTCTACAGCAATGCGGACCATACTAGCTGGTGGGAGCTGACTGTACTGGCTTCTCACACGCACCCGTCAGTAGCAACCATGGCAAGGACTCTTCTTTCTGGAGCCACCATTGTTTACAATGGGAATCCATTGAATGATCTTTCTCTGACTGCTTTTCTGGACAAGTTCATGGAAAAGAAGCCTAAACAAAGCACATGGCATGGTGGTTCACGCATTGAACCTGCTAAGAAGGTCCGTATCTAAAGTTCTACCAAAAGATACTACGTTTTGCCTTTCCTTTTTCTTGGTTTTTTTATGCAGTGATTGTTGGTTTGTTCAATTATTCATCAAGCTCTTGCATTCTTCTCAATGAGCTTTAGTTTGCAATATCACATATGAATGTTGAGATTTGATAATATTGATCTTGGTTACTGATTTTCTTCCAGCTTGACATGAACAAGCATTTGATTGGTTCTGAAATTTTGGCACTTGCTGAAGATGATGTAGCGCCGGAGGACCTAGTCTTTCACAAGTTCTACATGAACAAGATGAGTTTGTCAACGAAGCCACCAAAAAAGAAAACCAAGAAGGCAGCTGAAGAAGAGCAAGCGGCAGAGTTATATGGTGGCGATGACAGTGATGATGAAGAGATTGAGAACTTGTTGGATTCCACTGATCTTCCCCTGGAAGCCGATGGAGATTATGATTATGATGATTTAGACAGGGTTGTCAATGAAGATGATGATGATATAATAGGTGATGTTAGTGAAAACGAGATGGACGTGGATGCTGGTGATGCTGCCTTCGATGACGATGCCCCTGGTTTTGATTCTGATGGAAGTGATGGTGGTAATGTCCTAAGTGATCTAGATGATATGAGTGACGATGATATCAACATTGGTGACATTGACGATATCAGTGATGATGAAGATGGTCGTGATGCACGTGTGTCAAAGAAGAGCAAGAAGAAATCTTCAGCGTCTCCCTTTGCTAGTCTTGAAGAGTATGAGCATTTGCTAAATGACGATGATTCAGGAGGGGAGAATTCAGTCGGGGAGGAGAAAGTCGAATCACCAAAGAAAAGAAAACACGTTCAAAGTGACAAGAAAAAGAAAGGCAGAAATTCAGACAATAGCAGGAAACGCAAGAGAAAGAAGAGCAAAACCGGTAACTAAGGTGTTGATTGGTCTTTGTAATTCGTCATTTTATTCTGATAATTGGCCGAGTTAACGTCGAAAACTATAGTTTAAATGAGTTTGCAAGTAATTTAAGAATATATCACATTGTTTGGGGGGTTTAGGCTAAATACAAGGGATTTGAATGGAAAAATGGCAAATTTCATGTATCCAGAATTACTTGGGAAACAGGCATTCGGTGCTGAGTACAGTTTTGTAACTTAGGCCAAAATATTGGAAATTTTGTACTATCATATAGAGGCTCAAGAGTCAAGATCCTTGAACAGTATAGAAACAATTTTTCTTGGAAAAACGGCTCTAATTATAATTAGATAATTTTGTGATGAATTATTGATAGTGTATTTTCATCTACCTCCGTTTCTTAATAAGTGCAACAGTTTTCTTATTTAAAATAGTCACAATAAGTGCAACCAAACTCAAAATGGTAAAAAAAATTCAATATTATTACAAATATGCCACAAAAAAGCAAGAGGGACTTACAACTTTTTTGTTTCATCACTTGCATTACTCTATTTTATTGTGATCCCAACTTTCTTTCTCTACATTCCTTGGTACTTTTTCTATGTTACACTTATTGAGAAACAGAGAAAGTATATAGTAATTTTTCTTTTCAATTTATCTCTTTTACCCACCACTATCCTCTCATTTGGAGATGACATATAGTTCTGATTCAACACACCATAAACGAGATGGCATCTAGTTCTAGTTCAACAATACATAACCATAGCTGGTCACATTTCTTTGAACCATAGTCTATTCACACAATAACAGCAAAAGTTCTACTTTTTTCTACTAGGAAAGGACACTCTGGAAATTAACATCTCATCTCGTTTCTTCCTGCTCAGGGATCCCATTGTTCTATGAACATCTCTAGGAAATGGCAACCTGAACAGTTTTGGGCTTAGAGGGTGGGATTTTTCGAACAGTGACGGCAAGAACTCCGTTCTCGCATTTAGCAGATATGGATGAAACATCGGCATCTTTCGGTAGCCGGAACTTCCTCATCATTTTCTGAACTACACTTCTCTCTAGCTTAAGATACTTGCAACCTTCCTCTTCCCCATCTTCTCTCTTCCTCTTCCCGTTCGCCTTGATCACTAGTATATTCTCATCCTCCAATTGCACCTGCATTGTTACAAATCACATTAGCATCTTCATTGAATTTTTTTATAATGCAACTACTAGGCGAACCTTCAAGAATTATCCAAACTAAATACATCAATCCCACAGCAATTGATCAATAAAGTATATTGTTTTTACCTCTATCTCAAGATATAGAAAATCTCAGAACAATGTGCGATATATACGGTCCAACCATCAATCAATTAAAAGAAAAAGCAACAAGAGTTGCATAATCATACAATAAGCTAAGTTAAAATAGTTATACAAAAATCTTTGAAAATTAAATTTCTTAAATATGAAGAGGAAACTCAAAAGTTAAGACCAAAAGGTAACAAGCTAAATGGTCTACTTAAAGTTTAATTAGAATGTCACACCATAGTCTCACACTCGAGACAAGTTGTTTCAAATACAATACAATGGATTGTTTCCGAATACAACAATCTAACAACACAATTTCTAAGTCTGCGTCGTTTTCACCTAAACTTATCTAAACTTAACTTATTACATGTAATTAAACCTGATTAATCCTAATTTCACTTTACATTTTCACCTAATCAGGTGATTAGACCTAAAATTAATATGATTTTAAGTAAAGAGAACACACCCATTGTTGAAACATTTCTAAAGTTAATTTTGCCAAGGCATTATTTTAACCTAACTACTACCTGAATGACATAAATCCAACAACATCTTACATAACGTTGCGACTAAAAAACGGAATACCTGAATATCAGACTTGGAGAGGCCAGGGACATCGACGTAAAATATGTACTCATTGGAGGTGGAAAGGATGTCAGCCAAAGGAGTAGAAAGTGTCTTATCCTCAGAATTCATGTCTCCATTTGTAAATCTATTTAATACCTTTCTCAAAACATCTTCATTGTTCATCAAATTTGCGAAACCAATGTTCACCATATCCTCAACTGCTGCCATCTTTTTCTACTTTACTCACTACTTGTATATTATTAACTCAACTTTTTAACTCAAAAGCTGCTCCAATCAACACAAAATAAAACAACCCAAAGATTATTACTTTTATTGAAAAAGTTTCTCAAAAGTACTGAAATCATATGATTTGGGTTATAAATTCAACCTTACTGAAAACTTTTACAGTAGAAGAGCAAAAATTACAACTTGAAATGACAGTAGACAATTAACTTACCTTTAGAAGAGTGCGATTTTTGATTGCTATAAAAGGTGAAATGTAGGCGGAGTTGTAGACAATAAATAGTAAGAGGAGAGATAATTGGAAAATTCTGGGTAATTCTTCAAGCTTCTTACTCTAGAAACATCGCGAAGAATTGGGAGGTGAGGCGTGCCCTGGACAGGAGTCTGCAAACTTTTTTACGATTACCTGTACGGTACCATTCTTCTTTTACTCCCTCCCTTTCTTTTTTATTACTACATTTCTATTTTGGAAAATTAAACTATTAATTTTTACTGATTATTTTGATTTTTATAAGTAAAAATATTATCATGTGTAGTCTTATTGGATTTGTTTCGATGTATAGATTTATAATATTAAATTTTTATAATTTTTACTTATAATGAATAAGAGATATTAAGGGTTAAAAAACGTATTGTAAGCCGGACCCAAATAATGTAGCAACTAAAAAGAAACAGAGGGAGTAACTTTTACTCTACTTCCTCTATTTTTTAGTTACTACACTTCTCGTTTTCACGCAGTTCAAATGCATTATTTTGAGCATTAATATTTTTAATTATGCATAATTAAAAATTATAAAATTTGATAGTTGGAAACTAAATATTTACACAAATCTAACAAGATCTCACTAAAGGGAGAGGTGATAGCTTAGTGGAGTACCACTCCGAATTCCAAGGCATTGCTTAGTGTTCGAATCCTTATCCCAACAATATGTTGAGGAATTCACCTGTGGTGGCAGTGGGCCTTTAGGCCTGTTGTCTTCTGGGCTGTCTAGTAGCTTAGCAGTGATTGGTCTTCGTCCCAATTATCTTTCCTAATAAAAAAAGATATCACTTGACTATATTTTTCCCTATACATTAAGGAAGGACAAACCGGATAAGTTAAGTTGGTGATCATAATTCATAGTAATTACTATTGAAGCGTATCAACTAAAAAAACGGAGGAAGTATTACAACAACTTTTCTGTGATGAGGGCCTTTTTTATTCTTAGGTGTTCTATTATTCAAGTTAAAAGTTTTACCAAGTGAGATAAGTCTTGTTTGCTTATTAATCTTCCTAAAGCTAATGAAGTCCAACTTCCTATAAAATAGAGTATGTTGTTTACCCAAGAGTCTTCTTAAGCAAGAGGAACTTCTGTTAAAAAATTACCTATTATCATCGATTAAACAACTTTTTGCATATCCTAGTAAATCAAACCAGATAATACGGTAAACAATTTCTCTAGAAATAATTATTTTTTGTTAACCTAACACCCACTAAATTCATTTACAACTTCTTTATTTCATAATTATTGTTCGACTATGTAGTCTATATTATTAGATGTGGCAAAGGTTCTATTCTCACAGGGAGGAACCAGAGGGACTGAAAAAATAAAATGTGAGGCTGTTTTAAGATAGGACAACTCGATTCGACCTTATATATACATATACAGTGTAATTGGTTTACAAAATTCCTATATTTCATGCCATGTACAATGCTATACTCAATACATCATTTGAATAGAGGAACCTTAATTTTTTTTTAAAAAAAAAAACAACAAATGATCAAGGAGTTGATAATTGATGAATTGACCATACACATAAAAGTTCAAAATAGAAAACAGTGGACTCTCATGAAGGATAGCTCCAGAGTATCTTATTGGTGTAGGCAATCCATGTGTGGCAAGATTGTGTCTCCTACCAAATTGATAAACTTTTATGTTTTTAATCCTCACTATCAAATTCCAGTCACATATTACATTTTATGCACCGTGCGGTATGGCTTTAACATTGAGAGTTACGGGTATGGACAAAAATGACATCAATTAATAGGTATCATTGACGAAAATGTAAACTAATCACGAGGTTCAGGAACCAAGAAATCCTACATGCATGGCCATGGAGTGAGTATTTCACATGCATTTTGACGATATAATCGTCGTCTTATAACTACTTCAGTTCTTTCGACTTGGTACTGTGACGACTTGGTGGGCCGAGTGGTCGAGCCGAGTGGTCGAGGGACTACAAGACCTCACACAAAGGAAATCTCAACCCAAATCTATATAAATTGACTATAATATATTTGCGCGTTATAATTGTTACGAGGAAACCTACGTGTATAGGTAATGGATTGTTTTAACATTGAAAAACAACAAGAGAAGGTTGATTGACATATATAAGCTACTTGGGGTGGTATATCTATTAGATTGCTACCAATTGGTTTTAAGTTGAAAAGAACAAATATTTTGCTCGTATATAATTAGGCTCTTCTCGTTTCCAAGGCGCATATAAATCTATTGACAATTTAATAGTGAGCTTAAGGAATTCGATAGATGATGAATTGTTAGGTGTTTGGTAGTATAAATGTAGTATCCTATTTAGGCTTGTATACTTATTAGTCCTAATTTCCTTTATATGAACTTATTAACTAGTAAAATATACATATTCCTTTAAAAAAGGGTTAGATATCTTGATACAAGTACATGTGTGATTTCAGATAATATCAAACTAAATTTCTCAAACTTGCATTGTGAAAATGTGTTTAGTTGATTGAATACAAAAGAAACTCCCATGGTACATTAACTCATACTAGGAAGTTTGAAAGTGGTCTTTTTCATTAGGAGCGATGGTAGTTGTTGGGTGGGGTGGGGTGGGGTGGGGTGGGGGGGTAGGGACGTGGCTGGTAGTTGCTGGAGAAGATGAAGAGAGGTTTAATCCCTATAAATTTCATTATATACCCGAGTCACTTATTGTAGCTAACTATCGTACATCTGGATGTATCCATACATCGAGTTTAATGCACCCCTAATTTGCATGCCATGGCCGATCAAGAGTATATACACTAATGTAAACCAGAAGACGCATTTATATTGCGGAAAGAGAGCGCCAAGCCGCCAAGGGGTGTAAGGAGAGGAGAGTTAGCTAGAATAGGGAACATAAGGAGATAGAGTCAAGTGCAATATTGTGGAAAAAGTAGAATAGCATATGGACCTATTACATGATTTATTTTACCAATATAGTTATAAGGTCCTGTATATAAAAGAATCGAACGTCGGATGTGACTCTAGCATAGAGAGACATAGATGGACAAAGGAGATAATGTGAACTCAATTGTATATGCTGAAAGATTATAATGTCATAATTGAACTCAATAACTAAAGATTCCTTAGGTAACAAATCTATATGGACCTAATGTCCTAATCACATGGCTACAAAGCACCCGAAAAATTAAGCATTAGTGGAAGCATGGCTATACGCACCTATCTTCTTAGTTCTTAGCACTTAACATGAAATATTGAAATTGATATTTAAAGTTAATATATACAAACTATGAAAGCTTCCAACTAAACTATACTATTGTTTGCTACTTTTAAGAAAAAGCTACTATTGTTTGCTTGATAAAAGCTGCATAGGGATAAAAAAAATTATTAGTGTATTTAATTATGTATTGGTAAAACTAAACAAAATGTTATAGAAAAAATATTCATTGAAACGAATCTAATTAAAACCCCACATGATGATGATATTATGTACCTAGAAGTATTAATGAAAAAATATCATCATGTTGAAACAAACCCTGAACTCTATGAACCCTCTTTAATCTAATTGTTACCTGCTTACATTTAAAAAAATTATCATCAAAACTAGAATTTCTAAAATAATTTTTTTTTTTCACTTTACTGTTGAAAAAGTTTTAACTATTTAATCGGATAAATTATCCATAATGGCCAAATTAAATATACGAATCTTTGACTTTAAAGACCAATAGATAATAAACGAAAGGTAGTAATAATTTATTGTGAAAAGTGATTCTTGGGTGTAACATGTTACACCATAACTAATTGTGTAACATGCATAACATATACTTCAACAACAATGACATGGACTATATAAATAATGACATGAATCTCGTGTCATGTTGTCATTTATTTTATGTCATTTGAGTTTTTTGTTTACAAAAGAAGCGGTGGTTTGTGGGTTGTTATACCATAAATTATGGTGTAACGGTTACACCCAAGAATTTGTGTATTGGGAAAGGAAAATATTGAAAGCTCTCACATTTAAGAAGCTTTCATAATATAAAAGACCCTAAAGAATGAAAATAAGAAAAACACAATTAAGTTAAAATATCAAATTACTACTACAAGCTTCAATGATTTCCATTGATCGTGAATTCGTGATATGCGCGGAGTGGTTGTGCCGAAGAATGACATAGTATCGAAGGTCACAAACCATAAAACAGTTGTAATTGGTATTCCATTTGGTATACCACTCTCTTATTTTATGGACATGATTAGTGGCGGACCTAGAGGGGTACATGGGGGTACAGCTGTACCCCCAAATTCAAAAAAAAAATCAGCTTTAAAAAAAAAAAAAAGAAAAAAAAAGGTTGGAATCACGCACGCTAGAGTAACGCACGCGATTCATTCTCTCTCTCTCAGGATTTCACGCTTCTCTCTCTCCTCTCTCCTCTCTCCCTCTCACTCAACTGAACGCCGAACGCAGTCACGCACTGAACTACTCAAACCAGTGAGGAGCGCCGACCGCCGACCACCGCTCACCGCCTCTAATTCGAAGTCGACTTCGCGACCCAGACACGAACGCCCAGACTTCGCGCTTCGCGGCGGAACCACCGAACTAGACAACCAGTAACGGTTCGAAATTACATCTAAATATTATGGTAAGTCTGAGATTCGAACTTTTGTGTTTTAATTTCGTATTTTCCAACTTTTATAAGTTTATATATGTTAGATTCTTAGATTAATTGAATATTTAGATGTAAATTGTTGAATGTGGACATTGTTGATTAATTAGTTAGGGTTTGCTTATTGAAATTCGAAATCGAAATTGACAATTAATTCTATGAATTCAATTAGGAAATAACGAGGCGTTGATTGATTCTATTAAATTTTGTTAAACCCAACAGATTAAACAAATAAAAATGCCAAGTGTGTTCACTGTATTGTAGAGGTTGAATATATATGCAACAATAGTATATAATATGAAGGTTTTTGTTGTAGATCTTGAAACAATCAAAGAAAAAGCCCCCATGTAAGTATTTGATCTAAATATCAAAAGGGTATGAATCTTTATGTATGGATGGATTAGTAGATGTTTGTTTATAATATAGTTTCAATAGTTGATGGTATTGTTTATAATATAGTTTGGATAGTTGATGGTATTGTGAGAAAATAGGTAAGAGAATGGATAATACCCAACAGAATGAATGCAATCCAAGGGAAAGCAACCCAATCGATCTTCGACAATTCATGTTCAAAAGA
Source organism: Beta lomatogona (assembly GCA_947646795.1). NCBI lineage: Eukaryota > Viridiplantae > Streptophyta > Magnoliopsida > Caryophyllales > Amaranthaceae > Beta > Beta lomatogona. The sequence goes on along the minus strand of CANSNZ010000460.1, from coordinate 1,178,095 downwards.
ATGAAATTCTCCCAATAAAAATGTCGAATGAAAATAATTACTCCCCTTCATTCCCGTCATCAATTCTTATATTTGTGTTTGTTGTACGTCGTACCCCCAAATTGAAATTCCTGGGTCCGCCACTGGACATGATGCACGTATCAAACTCAAAAAGTTGGCATTATACACCATATGTTGCATTTCATGCGATTTATATATGGTCATACTCATCTGTCCTGGAGTCAAGTCGATATGTGAGAAAATGAGAGGCGTTATCACCACGGCAAAGAGAAGAAACAGTGGACGGGCGAGATAGATGTTACGCTGTTCTCGATGTTTTTCATCATCTTGCATTGGGAAAGAACAGTATACGTAGGTCACTGAATGATGGGGAATACAAGGATGTCCATGAATGAGAGAGATAGGTGACAAATGAAAAAGGAAATAATGAAGGAAAAACGGGGAACCCCAAATATTTTATGCAACCGTTGTATTGCATCAATTTTAACATGTCTTAGAAGTTATAAATATACTTCCTCCGTTCCATTTTAAATGAAACGTAGGGCCTTGGCACGAGGATTTAGAATAGGAGAGAGATAGAGAGAAAAAAAAAGAAGGGACCCATGTGATGAGGAGAGAGATAGAGAGAAGTGAATATCAAATAAGGTAACGTTTCATTTATTTTGAAAGGCCTAAAATAGTAAGTGTTTCATTTAAAATGGAACGGAGGAAGTATATATTTTGGGTGAAATTAATTTGCGCTATGTAGGAAAGGTTGGACAAATCTTATTGGCCTAATATGATAACAAATATACATATATATATATATATATATATATATATATATATATATATATATATATATATATATATATATATATATATATATATATATATATATATATTGTTGCTTCAATTTTCGAATTCTGTACTTTTTCTTGGCTTTTTTGTGTAAAGATGTATGATGTATAAAGATTAGGATAATCTTCCTCTAAGAGTGTATCATATATATTAGATTTGGTAAATCCCCCTGATTATTCAAGTGTTATGCCATCGATTATATATATAGTGAAAATACAAAATGTTAATATTTTCCACATGACTAGATGGATCTTCCACATATTATACATATATTTGTCCGGTGTATCCTTCATCCATCCTTGTTGCTTGCGAGCCACCTCTCATCCCCTTCTTCAAACTCAATTTCGACGGCTCGGTTCGTGGTGCCTCTACATCAGCAGGTGTTATCATTAGGGATTCTGATGGACATCTTCACAAAGTTACAGCTTTAATTTCAACCTTGGTTCTTCTTCTGTCTTCATTGCCGAGGCTACCGCACTTTAACAAGGGATTCATGACAAATTCATCATTGGACCTGCACACACAGGCCCACACCGGAGAAGAGAGTGATCACACACAAGCCCAAATGAGGTTCCATCCTAAAACCAATTGGCAATAGGAGGAGTAGCCCATTAAGCTTATATGTTAGTCACTCTCTCTCTTTTTCTTCAACGTGGGACAAGCTCATATGTGGGTTAACACCTTAACAATTCACCTAGCTATCCAGAATAATAATCGTCACCTCCAAATTGAAGGCAATAATCTTATGGTCATCAACTCAGTAAAAGGTATTTGGTCTCCTCCTTGGCATATTTCTCATATCATTCAGGATATCCAATTTCTTTAATCTTTCACTTCGTGGGCTATTCGTCATGTCTACCGGGAAGCAAACAAAGCAGCAGATAATTGTACTCAATCTGCTCTTCACTCTATTCTTGTAAACAATAAGGTTGGAGCTCCTTCGTGCGGAAGGTCTCCTATCCTTCTTTTCTCCTTACCTTTTAAAAAAAGTACTATGTACTTTGCAAAAATGTTAATATAATGACAAGATTATTGATCAATAAAAAATTTCAACATTTTTCTCAAGGCAAGGATTGGAGAAGGCCATTTCTTAGATTTAAGGCTTCTAATTAGGAGTTCGCAAAGATCTTTTGCCAAGAATGAACACAGTCGAGCTGCATGTACGTACTTTGTTACTGACAGTGTTTTTTGACGTACTATTAATAAATATTCCTTTACTATAGAAGAAAAACAAGCTTATTTAGCGTAACAATGTAAATTTTTTCGTATACATAGTCTTTGACCCAATAATATAATCGTTGAAGTAAACTTTCTTTTCGTTAAAGAATATTTACACAGCAATGGTCATCGACAAGTTTGAAAATCAGAATTATTTTTATCAAAGAGAGGCAGAATTGTAATCATATAACCTTTAGAATTTAAATTTAATTTGTGGACCAAATATTTTTTTCCCTCTTCCATAAATGGATGGGGAGAGGAGAGTCGGAGAGGGTGCAAGGACTGAGGACACAGTATAACGTCATTCAATGTTAAGTTGGTAAGAAACATAATACTCCATCCGGTCTTTATTAGTTTACTCGTTTCTTTTGCACAGAGTTTTAGGAGAAAAAATGTTGTGGGACATAGAAAGAAAGAGAAACTATTATTTTATATTAAAGTTGAATGTATGTGTGATGGAAAGTTAATGGTCCCATTCCAAAAATAAAAACAAAAGAAATGGGTAAACTAATAAAGGACATCCCAAAAAGGAATACCGGTAAACTAATAAAGACCGGAGGGAGTAATTAGCAATAATTAATTGATAATCTAATTATGTAGTGGAATTATATGTTACTTGTAAGTAGTGGTGTCAATCTGGGTCACTGGCTGGGTTTGGGTTGACCCAAGCTGGGCTGGAATGATTTGGGTCGGAATAATCTGGGTGAGAGTGTCTCATGGGTCGGAACTGGGTGGGTCGGGTGAACTTGGGTCGGGTTCAACTGGGTGAGGGGATCTCGGAACTGGGTCGGCTGAGACTGGGTCGGCCGGTATCTGGGTTGGGTGAATTTGGTTTGGAATGGAATAAGGTGAAGTCGGCCTAAATCGGCTTTCGGAATGACTTGGGTTGGAAGAAATCGGCTTTCGGAATGACTTGGGTCGGAAGAAATTGGCTTTCGGATTACTTGGGGCGGAAGAAATCGATATCGGAATAACTTAGGTCGGAATAAATCGGCTTCGGAATAACTTGGGTCGGAATAATTCGGCTTTCAGAATTACTTGGGTTGGAAGAAATCGATATCGGAATGAATTGGGTCGGAATAAACCGACTTTCGGAATTAATTGAGTATTCAAGAAATCGACTATCGGAATGACTTGGGTCGGAATAAATCGGCTTTCGGAATGACTTGGGTCGGAATAAATCGGATCTCGGTAGGACTTGGTTCTTGGATCAGCTGAAATCTCAAACCGACGGTGTATTGATTTGGGTCGAGATTGTTATAACTTATACGTTATAACTTATAACATGTGATATTGTGATATAGATTATACTTTATAGTGATATATTATAGTAATTATACTAATATTGTGAATTGTGATTGAGTCATTGTGAATTTTGTAATAATACATTGAATCATTAATAGTTTGATACTTATATTACTAATTTTAAAAGTTACTAAAGTAAGACTTATAAGTTATACTTATATTATTGGGCCATGCACCATTGGGCATTGGCTATTGGCCTATTGCCTAAGTATCGGTTATTCACTTATTCTTATTCATGATTGCATAAGTATTCAAGTAACAAGTAACAACTAACATCTAACAAGTAACAACTAACAACCATAAGGGTTAAGCATTTAAGTTGTTAAGGGCTTAAGGCATAAGTCCATACTCCATAGTCCATACTGATTATTGATTATAGACTTATAGTGTTAGAGTCAATAGACTATTAAACTTAAACATTTTGTTAGTTAGTCACTTACACACTCTCAAGTCTGAATGAGTCACTATATAGCAAAAAAAGAGTTAGACTTTCATCGTTCATGGAACAACTCAACAAGTAGTGAAGTAACAATGATCAACGTTAATCACTTAATCGAATATGTCAATATGCCATATGAAGATGATACATAATCATACACTATATTAGTAGAGGATGAACATGATCGAATTTCGTAAAGTTAAGGTTCACAATCTTGACATAAATTAATTAATCAAATGATCATAAGATTGATTGTCTTCGACATTAATCAAAAGTCAAAACCATCAAATGATCATAAGATTGATCATCGATGTTATTACACAGTTTTAACAATAATCAAAGCATCATTAGAAATTTAGAATAGATTGATCGACTTTCATCGTTGATGTTTCAGTTTTGGATCTTAAGAGAAAGTAAGATACTAAGTTGCTATACGTATCGTCGTATAGCAACTTAATCATACGTATCGTTGTGGATCTTAATCAAAAGTCATACTAGGAATCCGTCTATTTCATTACTTAAATAATCATACATTCATATTTCAACTTAACAGTTTCTACTTTCACTGTTTCACATCAATACATCATTATTCATTCATAATAATTTTTACATGAATCATCTTGTTTATAATTAAAAATAGTAATTAAACTTCTAAAGTTTGTAATTTTTATTAATTTATAATATTACTAATTAGTAATTACTAAACAAATTTACAAATCAATACTATAATTACAATCGGTAGTAAAAAATGTAGAATTATAAATATAAAAACTAGAAAAAAGCATTACTTGTCTTAACAACTTTTAAGACTTAACCTTAACCATTTGATTTGAGAAAGAGTAAATCCAACCATTGAGATTTTGAAATCCATGTGCTTGGTCACTCCTGATGTTCATTGGTCAAAAAAATATGTAAAGGATCTTGGTTTGAGACCATTGATTAGCTAATATTAAATCTGAGCCCTTGACCCTTCATTTCTTCAGGGGCGGTTCTTGACTGGAGCAAGGTGCGCGACCGCATAGGGCCCCCAAAAATTAGGGGCCCCGAATTGCTTTAGGTATGTTTTGTTTGCAAAATAAGCAAAATGAATTCCTCTGGATCAGTAGTAACGCGCGCGGACGAAGATGAGTAGGTTCTGGGATCGAAACTTGTTGCTAGCGTTAACTTTCCTAAAGGTTTTTTTTTTGTCACTTTTAATTACAGCATTTATTAGCTGCAAAATACCCAATATACCCGCCCCCATTGACCTATTGGATAATGACATTGCCCCACATTAATGACCTCTTAGAAACTTGTAGTCTAGAGTTATGTTCATATTAATGGCTAATTCTCCCCGTAAAATTCTCACTTTCATCCTTCCAAGTTCTAACTATCTTTAATGAAGTCCATTATGTTCAATTTTCCAAGAATTTGCACTAAACAACCCCTTTAAAAAAGTAAAAGAGATACCATATTAAAAAAAAAAAGAGTATAAGAGATAACTCATTATAATTATTTTCTTTTCTCGTAATAAGAACTTTTTACTTGTTTTGAATTATGAATTAGGGGCCCAACATTAAGAAATGGTACAGGGCCCCCATTACCTTTGCCCCGCCCCTGCATTTCTTTAATCTCTAAAATCAGAAATCTAAAAATCTAAAATTAACTCACTAAAATGAATCTTAGCCACTCAATGATTAAATCCAACGGTTGAGATTGAATCAGGAATCTAACCCTAAACCTCCACCCTAATCCCTAGTATATAAACCTATTTTTAACCTCACACGCCTCATTTCTTCGCCTCATTTTCTCTCTCATTCCTGCATTCCCTCTCAATCTCTCATCCTCTATTCCTCTCCCTTCCAAACCCTAAAAAAAACCCTAAAAATTCTTCGCTTCTTTCAGATTTCCTTCCCCTCTTTGAGATTTCTTCGCCTCTTTTTTTCGATCAATCTCTATTACTCTCTCATTTTCTCTCTCTCTCTATCTTATTTTCTTCGCTTATTTCATATTTATCTTTCAAATTTCTCATTTCTCTTAAATATGGTTTACGGGTTTGTGTTCTCTTGGTTTATTTTCTGGGTTTTGGACTTTTGGTCAAGAAGTGAAGAAGTGAAGAAGTGAAGAAGTGAAGATCGTCGGAAAAAAAGACGGTGATCGTCGGAAAAGAAGTAGCAAAGAAGAGGCAAAAAAGAAGAAAAAAGAAGCAAAAAAAAGCAAAAAAAAAAGAAGCAAATTTAATATTTAAAAACAGTATTTCGCAACCACCAGGTAAGTGTTCTACACTTCTAGAGTTCTAGAATTCATTTTTTTTTAGAATTAGGAAGATCTGCTTGCATGTGAATGTGGGATTATGTGCTGGTCCAGTTTGCAGATCTACTGGAATATCATGTATTTTTTGATTTTTTTTTTTACTTTTTTTTTTGTCATATGTGAGATCTAGAATTTTTTAGGAATATCAAGTTTATTTTTCGATCTTAATACTGATTTTTTATTTGTATCTTATTTTTTGTCATATGTGAGATCTACTGTGTTCGTTATTATTTGTCATGTATAATTGTATATTAAATTCTTAACTTGAATTGTTTAGGGTTTCTGACTTGTTTACAACTTTACATGTTTGATGTTTGTGATTTCTGTTTCTGATTTTTTGTCATTTATAATTTTATGTTACATGTTTGTGATGACATGTTTGTGATTTCATTTATTTTTCGATCTTAATACTGTTTTTTTTTGTCATGTTTGATGTTTGTAATTTCTCGTTGATGTTTAACAATCTAAGTATCTAGGTCTGCCTCTTTGTTAGGGTTTGATTTGTTTAGGGTTCGTGTTTTCTGGGTTCGGGTTTTCTGTGTTTATTGATTTGGGTTTGTGTTTATTGATTTGGGTTTGTGTTTTGGGTTTATGACATGTTAAGGGTTTGGGTTTTGTGCTGGTGGTGGTGTTGTTCACATGGTTGGGTTCGAGATGACTAACCTAACTTGTGTTTTGGGCTTGTTTCCGGGCTTGTGTTAAGACTTATGTTCTGGGCTTGTTCGAGATGACATTTTAAGACTTATGTAATTTTTTGTTTATGCTAGTAATGACTAACCTAACTGTTTACTGTCTAGTTATTAAGTAATGTTTCTGGGCTTGTGTTATGGGCTTGTTTCCGGGACTCTGTTTATGGGTTTTGTGTATATGGGTTTTGTGTTTCTGGGTTTTGTGTTTAGGGGTTTGTGTTTCTGGGTTTGTGTTTAGGGGTTTGTGTTTATGGGTTTGTGTGTTTAGGGGTTTGTGTGTTTAGGGGTTTGTGTTTCTAGGTTTGTGTGTTTAGGGGTTTGTGTTTAGGGTTTGTGTTGAGGGTTTAACCCTAAACCCTAAACCCTAAACCCTAAGCCCTAAACTATATTAGTTTTTAATTTCAATATATTTGTATATTACTTTTTTTACTGTTCTTGTATCATATTTGTTTGTTCTTGTATATCATGTATCATGTTTGTTCTTGTACTACCTCCGTCCCAAAATAGTCTGAACACTTTCCTTTTATGTTTGTCCCAAATTAGTTTGAACACTTTTATTCTTGGCATGGTCCCACCATTAATATATTATTTCTTTTACACATCTTTGGCCCACACTCTACCTTTTATCAATAAAAAGTTACCCAACTTTCTCTCTCCTCCAATGAAAAATACCCCACCAACTCCTATCACATCTACTTTTTAAATAAAATAACATTTGATAACCACACCACAACTTATCACCTTAAACTACGTGTCCCAACAAGTGTTCAGATCTTTCTGGGACGGAGGGAGTATATGTTTACGTTTCTGGGCTTGTGTTTTTTGGCTTGGGTTTTGTGTTTTTGGGTTTTGTGGTTTTGGATATTCTGGGTTTGTGTTTCTGGGTTTTGTATTTTTGGGTTTCTATTTAGGGTTAGTGTTGAGGGTTTAACCCTAAACCCTAAACCCTAAACCCTTAACCTTGACCTTAACCTTGACCTTGACCTGACTTGACTTGTCTAGACTATGCCTTGTTTAAACTTTAAATGTGTGAATTTATTTTTCAGTTGATCAGTTGTCATTGGACTCCATTATTGGGTCCGATTCCCTTTCTATTAAGGAGGAAACCATTTCTCCCCAAACCCATGATCCCCTCCTGTTTGGAAGGCGTTCAGCCAAGGTTTGGCAGCACTTTACCTTGTTTAAGAAGGAAGATGGTAAGATATTTTCTACATGTAGCATTGTAATGCTAAGACCTATCGTGCTGAGGGAACCCAAGGTACTAATAATCAAAATAAACATTTAGAGAAGTGTGAAGCTTACTTAAAAGTAAAAGCTGCTCAGCCTGGGGGGCATTATGATCAAAAAACATTATGTCGTATGTTTGCTGAAGCTATTATGTGTCATGCATATCCACTGTTGATTGTTGAGCATACTAAGCATAGAAAATTGCTTTCTTACTTGAATCCTAATGTGAAGCATATTTCTAGGAATACTATGCTTAAGCATTGCACTAATCAGTTTGCTGCTCTTAAAGCTCAATTAAAGACAACTATAGGTAACTTAGAAGGAAAAGTGTGTTGTACTTGTGATTTGTGGTCTGCACTTAATAATGTTAGTTTTACTGTTTTGACTGCTAATTATGTTGATAACTCTTGGGTGCTGCGTTCTAAAATTCTTGTATTTAGACATTTTCCTGGGTCCCACACTGGTAAGGAGTTGGGTAAGTTTACTCTTGATTTGTTTGTTGAGTGGAATATTAGAGATAAAGTGTTTTCTTTGACTTGTGATTATGCTACTGCCAATGATGTTATGATTCAAGAGATGGTTAGGGACTTGAATAGAACTAATCTGTTGCCTTGTTTTGGTAAGTTTTTTCATGTAAGATGTTCTGCCCATATATTAAATCTGATTGTCCAAGCTGGTTTTAAGTTTATGGATAAAACTGTTTTGAAGTTGCAACAAGTTGTTACATATGTTTCTTTTTCAAACATTAGGAAAGAGAGGTTTGATGATTGTGTGAAGTATGTGAATACTAGTTTTTCTGGTTCATTGATTGGTGATGTTCGTACTCGTTGGAATTCTACCTTTCTTATGCTCCGTGGGTGTTTAGAAGCTAGGGAGGCTGTAGATAGATATTGTTTACTTGAGCATGGTTTAGATGTTACTCTAACTGATTCTGAATGGGAAACTGTCCAAAATATTTGTGATTTTCTTGAACCTTTTTATGATATTACTTGTCTTTTTTCTAGTTCTGATTACCCCCCTGCCAACCTATATGTTGAGAACATTGTTTTGATTGAAAGTCTTCTGTTTTATGCTAAAGAAAACCCAACTGATTCTATTCGTCTTATGGCTGCTCCTATGTATGAAAAATTTAACAAGTATTGGGAAAATTATTCTTTGATTCTTACTATTGCTATCATGCTTGATCCCCGTTACAAAAAAAACTTTGTTCATGAGTTGTATGCTACTGTTTATTTGCCCCAACATCTTGATGGTAAGGTTAAAGAGGCGGTTGATGCCTTTACTGAGTTGTATACGCGCTATGCTACTGTTTATTCTCACTTACAATTGAGTCAACTCCAACCCTCTTCCACTACATCTTCTATGACTACCGGTTCTGATTCATCCACTCCAAGTTTTGCAAGGTCGATTGCCCGTCTTTTTAAGAAGGCCAGCCTTGGAAAGGTTGGCTACTATGTGTAACCTTTGATTGATTCATGATTACTTTACAGTTTGTGATTGTTAATAGTTTTGTGATACTATTTTGTTTGCTGCTTTTTAGAGTTTTGGTGCCAATGTTGCTGCTAGTAGGGGTATTGAAAATGATATGGAATCATTTTTCAGTGCCCCTCATGCTCCCGCTGACCAAGATGACCATTTTGATGTTTTGGCCTATTGGAAAACGCATGTGGGAGTTTATCCTATTTTGTCTCGGATGGCTAGAGATGTGTTGGCTATCCCCATTACATCTGTGGCCTCCGAGTCTTCATTTAGTATGGGGGGCAGAATTTTAACAAAGTATCGCAAGTGTTTGCTGCCCAAAAATGTTGAGGCTCTTGTTACTTGCCAAAATTGGATCTTTGGTTATTCTAAGATTGAGGATGAGGAGTCTCTTGAAGTTGTTAAAGAGACCGAGCCTACTGATATTGATTATGATTCAATTCCTTAATCTGTGCTGCTGTTGTTGTTTGATGGTTGTTATTTGATGGTGGTGGTTTGATATTTATTGTTCTGGCCTTGTGTTGTTGCCTATTGAAAATGTTTGGTGATGGTTCTTTGATGGTGGTTGCTTGATGTTTATTGTTTTGGCCTTGTGTTGTGGCCTATTGAAAATGTTTGATGATGGTTCTTTGATGGTGGTTGTTTGATGGTTATTGTTCTGGCCTTGTGTTGTGGCCTATTGAAAATGTTTGATGGTTGTGTTATGGGTTTGTGTTTGTTTCTGGGTTTGTGTTTGTGGGTTGGTTGTGTGCTGGGGTTTGTTTGTGTTTGGGGTTTGTTTGTGTTTGGGGTTTGCTTATGTTTGGGGTTGGGTTTGCTTGTGTTCTGGGTTGGGTTTGTTGTGTTGTGGGTTTCCCTAAAACCAAACCCTAACCCTAGACCCAAACCTTAGACCCAAATCCTAGACCCAAATCCTAACCCTAACCCTAAACAGAATTGTTGGGTTTGGACTTTGGTTTAGTTCTATATCCTTTTGCTTAATAAATGTCCCTTGCGCAAAGATCATTGGTTGTTGACTTGTTTGCGACTCTTTTTGGCTACATTTTACTTTACAAACATGTTTTGCCCTAAGTGTCATGATGTGGAGCTACTTTTCTTTTGTCTTATTGGACATGATATGCACTTGATTGGTAAAATTGGTTTGGTATTATTTAAAAGACAAATAATTGTGGATGCTCGTGTCAATTTTGCTGGCTTTCTTGTGTTGTGAAGTTTGTGTTGTTAATTAGAGTCGAGTGCTCGATGATGAGGTCAACTTGTGTACCTGAGAGCCATTACTGATTTTAAAAGTAAGTTAAATTTTCTTATCTTTGCAATATTTACTTGTTAATTTGATACTTATAAACTGCTATTGCTATATGGTTTTCTTTGAGAGTTTTTTTAAAAGTAAATTAAATTTTCGTATCTTTGCAATATTTACTTGTTTAAAATTGACACTTATAAACTGCTATTGCTATATGGTTTTCTTTGGGAGTTTTTTTGGTTTTGCTACCTTCTGTTGGCCTGTTGCTGCTGCTGTTGTTGGCTTGTTGCTGCTGGTCTGTTGCTGGTGCTGCTGGTGGTTGTCTGTTGCTGCTGGTTGATTTCCGATGTTGCTGTTGTTGGTGGTCATTTTGTAATTTTTTTTACTTTAGAGTTTAAACTTACTCATTTTCATATGTACATTATTCATTTGTAAGTGTACTTTATCTTGTAAACATTATACTATTATATGAATATAAGAGTTTTCTATTTTTCCTAATTTACTTGTCTTATTCTCTCCAATATCCCTTCAAATTCAATATACTTTTCAGTTCAACTATTTAACTATGCACCTTCATGGCTTCATCTAAGAATAATTTAACTATGCACCTTCAAATTCAAAATGATCGTAATGTATCAATGTGAGGCAATGGCTGCAAGCCTGCGAGGCTGCGGCTATACTATTAATAAGTTTAAACCTTTAAGTGCGTTTTGGGAGAAACAAGAGGATGAAGGGGCAAATGAACTATTTGTTTGGGCTATGAGGCTTATAATATTAGCCAAAGTTTTTGTTTGGGCTATGGCCTATGAGGCTTATAATATATAGCTTTACTCTTTAAAGGAAAAATGGATTTGGGAAACAAATTACTAACAGATATAACAATAATTTATACATTATATAATTTTCACTTCAACATATTTCTGCCTTAGTTTCATGGCAATAATTCGGTACAATGGAATAATTTGTAACACTTTTTTTTCCCATAACATTGTTCTTTTTTTTAATAGCTGATTATAACTTACTAATTACTACTCATACATACTACATAGTTGTGATGAGAGGAAGAAAACTGGGTCGGAATGGTTTTGGGTCGGGTTGTATTAGGTCGGGTTGTATTAGGTCGGGTTGTATTGGGTCGGAATGGTTTTGGGTCGGGTTCATTTGGGTCAGGTGGTAATTGGGTTGGGTTGTATTGTGTCGGGTTGTATTGGGTCGGAATGGTTTTGGGTCGGGTTCAGTTGGGTCGGGTGGTAACTGGGTTGGGTGATAACTGGGGCGGTAATAACTAGGTTGGGTCACAACTGTGTCGGTTGCTAACTAGGTTGGGTCACAACTGGGTCGGTTGCTAACTGGGTTGGGTCACAACTGGATTGGGTGATAGCAGGGTGGGTTTAACTGGGTCATTGCCGGGTGAAGTTGGGTGCGGGTTAGTTTTGGGTCGGAAACAGGTTGGATCTGGGTCGTTGTTCACGGGTACAACTGGCCACGGGTCCACCTGGGTCGGCCCAGTTCAGGTTGGGTTGCCAATTCCACGGGTTGAACTGGGCACGGGTGGACGCTGGGTCGGAATGGATCGGCTTTTCACCCGACCACTCTCGACTCGGAACAGGTTGGGTCTGGGTCGGATGCGGGTTCACCCGTGGGTCGGCCCAGTTTTTGACACCTCTACTTGTAAGTAATGTGCTAATTGTATGCATAAATACATTTATCAAATTATGGTAAACGAGAGGTAAGTTTATGCATCACCTTAAAACTTGTGAGTTGTTGTTCAATGTCCTCAATTATGCATGTTGATTATGAATAATTACTCATATAATGCCCTTCTAACATTCGATATGATGCGTATATGCGTCGCTTTGACGCCTTAATCGACCACTGTCGAGTTTGGACATTGCATGCAATAACAATAATATATTGCCGGCCAATTAAATCGTCCTATAGTAAGGTATAAGGTTTTAAAACACTTTAATAATGAAGCATAGTTGTAAAGTTACTATCTAATTTATGCATTTTTGCACGCCTTCTACTTGTTATCATGTGCCACATCACAACTGAATTACATAGAGAATTTATCTACCGGAGGAAGGAGGAGAAAAGAGGGGAGGGGAAAGAGGGGGGGGGCCGAGGGGGGGGACAAGTAAGGGATTTTGATGCAAATTGGCGATTTTTGTTGGTGTATATTTTATTGTAACAAGCATATGAGACTATTTGATGAAAGCAAGTAATTAGTTGACTAAACATTATTGAAAAGTTAGATAAAAAGTTAGCTTATAAAACCAACTGGGAATAATAGAAGTAACTCATCTAGCTTATAATGTGGTACTTTTTCTCCACTTTAACTCACATGTGCACAACAAACATGGGGTTCAACAACTATCCCTTATTTTCCATCCATCTTCCATCTTAAGTTGACACACCTAAAGTCCTAAACTAGTAAAAAAAAGTATAGATTCCTAGAAAAAAAAACCTTTAATTTTTCCTTTAATACATTCCCAACCATTAATATAGAAAATGAATCATAGAAGTAACTCATCTAGCTTATAATGTGGTACTTTTTCTCCACTTTAACTCACATGTGCACAACAAACATGGGGTTCAACAACTATCCCTTATTTTCCATCCATCTTCCATCTTAAGTTGACACATCTAAACTAGTAAAAAAAAGTATAGATTCCTAGAAAAAAAAAACCTTTAATTTTTCCTTTAATACATTCCCAACCATTAATATAGAAAATGAATCCTCCATTTTTTTAAGGAAATGATAAGAATTTCGACTTCACACTTACATTAAAATTGCATTACTTGATAAACTAACAGATAACTAACAAGTACCCAACTTTTCATCTAAAAAGATTGTAGATCGTCTTGGACAATATAATGTACGATTTTCTAATATAAACTGTTGAAGCTATGATGTATAGCGCACAACACATGTGAGTGTCCCACATTGATAAGAAGAGAGATAGGTTCACTTTATAATGCAAAGGGGTTACTCCCATTATTGCCATATGATTTTAAGGTGGAACCTCCTTTGACTTGTGAAGTGGACTCTCTATCATTGTGATGGGTGCAGCCCAAGTCCATATTTAACATGAACAATATTTAGTTGGAGTAGTTTAATTTAGTGGGGAGATTGACCCGTCGGTCTTGCAGTTGATTAAAGGTAAAAGATAACAAGAAAAGAGCAAGCAATACTAATATGGATGTGAATATGGAGTTTGTCAGCTAGATTTTTGTTAGTTAGTGGTTCCATTGATGAGATCAGATCATGAGAAAGACAGATAGATGAATGACTACCAATAAATATATTTTGCTTTTACGTTTTACAATACTCTTCTTCGGGGAGATAAAAGTGGAGACAAAAATATATGGCGATCGCCGACTAAGGTTGTTAAGATTGAGATTCTACCTTAAGATTTGTGGAGCTAGCGTATTAAGGATCCAACCATGGTATCAAATCTAATATAATAAGATCCTATGATTATATTAAAATATATCATCACATAACAACAAGACCAACAATGACATTAATAAAAATGTAATATTCAATTTATTTTGTAAGGGGATCTTTTCACGTTTAATGTATTAGTTAAACATCGGTAAGTCTTGTATGTAGCTGACCGCACTTATAGTTAACGGTTTAGTTAGAACACATATAAGGATAATTGTTGTATTTTTAGATTACTGATTAATATACTAGGGGTTACTTATAATTATCAGGGTTACTTATTACTATAGTAGGGTTTAGTGATAATGGTAGGGATTACTTATGTCCCACGTTGGGTTAGTTATCTTAGGGGTTACTGATCAATATAATAAGGGTTACTTATATTTTTTTGTGGTTAACTAGTATAAATTGAATGGGTTATTGATATAGTTAGGTTGTCTTTTATGTGCAGGACCACATGGTTATTAACCGTGCAATCAGCTGGACATAAGACTTGTTATTTAAACATTAGTAAAAAAATTTCCCTTTAGTGTTCACTATTTACAAACTTACATCCTTTTTATACGGGTTTTAGGCTCGGGGCGAAACTAAAATAAGGGCCCCTAACGCGCTAGAAATTAAAGGATATATATAATATAAAACTAAGCATTAAACAAGTCTCTGCATTTCTTCTTGTGATAGAGAATATATGCATCAAAACAACATGTCATAAGATATAAGAATAGCCCTAAATTACAATCCACTAATCATATCCAATTTCCTAACTAAATCAATAATTCTACCAAACAACAAATACAAAAAGAAGAATAACTCAACAATAATATTAACCTCATATACGTTGAATTGTGAGAGTGACTACAAATCCCCCAATTCACAAATCGTCAAAGTGCAATTGCTAATGGGTCGAGCTGGCAATGGGTCGGGTTGGGTCAAGATCAGGTTGGGTTGGCGGGTTAACGGGTTGATAACCCCTTGACCCAACCCGACCTGTTAACTTAAACGGGTTGGAAATTACAACCCAACCCAACCTTATGATAAACGGGTCAACCTTCAGGTCGACCCATTTATTTTTTTTCCAGAGAAAAAATAAAACAACAAAGAGTATGTTACAAAGCAACAGTAGGCAACAACTTAGCATTAAGCCATTACATAACCATATGCTAGATATTGTTCAAAATCAACTCAACTGTTGTTCAAAATAAACACCATTACAACTCCATAATCAATTGTTCAACATTAATTGTAATGAGTTAGAATTTTTACTTTTTAACTTTCTATATGGGCTAGCCCAATTTTTTATAGCTGTGAAATTAGTTAGGGTTTTTAGGTTGTTTCCATAAATGGGTTAAACAGGTTAAAATCAGGTCGAAATTTTCAACCTAACCCAACCCATTTAATTAAACGGGTTGGGTTAGGTCGACCCATTAAATTTAACGGGTTGAAAATTTCGACCCAACCCATTATTAATGGGTTGGGTTCGGGTCGGGTTAGCGGGTTGGGTAATATTTTGCCAACTCTAATTATGAGGTAATTGAAAATTGAGAATAATAGGTTCTTTGTTGAATTGTGAGATTTGGGGAGGCAACAATGAGCTATTTATTCTCAAATGTTTTCTTCTTCTCATTGGATTTTGAAGATTATAATTGGGGAGTAACATATTTCAGTTGATTTGAGAGATTTGCAAGAGATTTTAGGGAGAAAAAAAATTGAGAAAAGAGAGATATATGAAGAATTGCCGTTTGAATCAAAGATTATACTTGTCATTGTTGGGATTGAATTTTCGGGGTAGAAGTAGAATTTTGGGGATGACAGTGGGTAGAGGGTAGAAGTTTTAGAGGATGAAATGCAGAGAGGAAGTTTGTGTTTTGTAACGTTACTCTGTTCTTCCTTCCTGATCTTCAACGTTCAAGGTATGACTTTCCTTTTCTTATGTTTGATTGTAGCTTACGTTAAAGAGTCCCCCTCATCAATGTCTTGACTCATCGTCTCTGACATGCTTGTGACTGTCGCGCTCACACAAACCCCCTCATCAAAATTTTATATAAGAAAGATTGATGATAATTTATATTGAAAGATCGGAGTAACTATTCTATCTAAGCGGTCATTATTTATAAACTATAGAGATGGATTTGTACTCCTTTTGTTTCAAAATCGCATGATATTCAAGGTCGAAGTTAGATCGTTAATTAATCTCAATTCATGCTGATAAAAATAGTGAGAAAATAATATTATACTATCTTCCTCCCTTAATAAATTTCCCATTTCTCCAATGCACGTTTGTCAACGCATGTTTTGTATCATTAATATCTTTAATTACATATTATTAAAAATTATAAAAATTTGATTTTCCTAATGTACACAATGAAATGAAACAAATAATGCCCCACATGACTATGTAATTTCTTATATATTGGAATTTTTTTGAGGATTTTCTTTACCTATGAATACTGCCTAAATTAGAATGGAAAATCTATTAAGTTACGAGACAGAGGGAATAGTATTTTTCAAGACAAATTTAATGGTATAATTTTTATATGTCATAATAAAAGAGATATGACCATAAAGATGGGAGGATTGTGTTGTTTTGGAATCCTAATTTGTTTGTTGTGAACATTCTGAAGTGTACAAGCCATCTTATCCATTGTTTTGTTCAGCCAAAAAATGGCAAGCCTATCTTTTATATAACTTTTATCTATGCTTTCAATGATACTGCTAGTAGGAAAGTGTTGTGGGAGGATCTTTGTCAGTTGAAGGTGCAAAAAGAAGCTAGTGTATGGATGGGGGATTTTAATTGTGTTTTAAATATTGAAGATAGGTTGGGTGCTCCTGTTAGAGTGAGTGAGTTTACTGATTTCAGAAGATGTGCTGGAGAGTGTGGAATGGCTGATATGACTGCTATTGGATGTTTTAATACATGGAATAACAAGCAAAGTGAAGAGGCTTGAGTCTTTTAAAAAATTGATAGGGTCATGAATAATGATACTTGGATGGAGAAGTACCCGAGTACTGTAGCTCACTTCCTCCCTAATGGAGAGTTTGACCACTGCCTAATGGTCATGGTGACTCATATATTACAAAATTCTGGTAGGAAGCCTTTCAAATATTTTAGAATGTGGAAGCAAGCTGAGTCTTTTGAAGAACTGGTGGGGAATAGTTGGAGGGCAGAAATGGCTGGTACCCCTATGTTTTGAGTTACTCAAAAGCTTAAGAGATTGAAAAATGTCCTAAAAAAGCTTAACAAGCATGGGTTTTCTGATTTACAAGCTAATGAAGTCAGGAAGAGCCAGGTTCTCAGAGAGTATCAAGTAATGCTTCATCAGCACCTTGAAAATTTGGCTTTGAGAAGGCAAGAGAAGGCTGCAGCTGAAGAATATAGGATTGCTCATGAGTCCTATATCTCTTTTCTTCAATAGAAGTATTAAGAAGAGCAACTCCAGAATAGTATGTCTGGTAACCATACAGGTGAGGGAGTTTGGGTGGATGATCCAGAGGAATGTCTTACCTGATATAATTGTGGAGAACCAGGGAGCTTTTGTGCATAGTAGGTATATCATGCATAATATAATGATTTGTCAGGACCTTGTTAGACATTATGGGAGGGGTAACAGTAGTGATGGATGTATAATGAAAATTGATATGAGAAAAGCCTATGATACAATAGAGTGGGAATTTTTGAAAGAAATGCTTGATCACTTAGGCTTTTCTACTGGGTTTGTGGATTTAGTCATGACCTGTGTGAGTACACCAAAATTCTTTTTGATGGTGAATGGTACTCTTCAAGGCTATTTCCCTTCCAAAAGTGTTTTAAGACAAGGTGATCCCTTGTCTCCCCTTTTGTTTGTCATTTGTATGGATCACTTATCCAGAGTATTGAAAAAAGTTAGTCAGCAAAGTGGTTTCAAGTCCACCCTAGATGTGATTCGATGGGATTAACTCACTTATGTTTTGCGGATGACATCATACTATGTTGTGAAGGAGAGTTTCAATATGTTCATATGATGCTTAGAGGTATTTTAAGTTGTTTTCTGAAAATTTTGGATTGCAAGCTAACATACAAAAGTTTGTTGTGTACAGTTGTGGTATGGATGGAATGAAAATACAGAGGATTCTTGACAGCTCTGGTTTTGCTAGAGAAAACCTTCCATTCAAGTATTTAGGGGTTCCTATATGCTCAAGGAGGATTTTAAATGCTGAGTGTGAAAGTTTAGTTGAAAAAATGGTGAATAGAATTCGTATGTGGAGTACAAGGCACATTTCATTTGCATGTAGATTGCAACTTATAAACTATGTGCTTATAAGTATACATCATACTGGGCACAAGTTTTTGTTCTTCCTAGGCAGGTGCTTCATGAGATTGAGCAAGTTTGTAGGGCCTTCTTGTGGTTTGGAGAATACTATAGTAGGAAGGGAGGGTATGTCAAATGGAGTACAGTTTGTAGTGCTAACAGTGCAGGAGGTCTGGGTATCAGGAATATTCATCTGTGGAATAATATTGCAACCTTAGGGAAATATGTGTGGGCAGTGGAGAAATAAGTTGATAACCTCTGGGTTAAATGGGTACATGATGTATATGTCAAGCAGGAGAATTGGTGGATGTACGTACCTAAGAACACAGGTAGCTGGTATTGGAGGCAAATATGTGCTATTAAGAAAAACTGAAGATGCATTTTACAACCACTCAATTTCAGCAAATGCCTTGTTATTTGTTGAAGCTATGATGTATAGCACACACCACATGTGAGTATCCCACATTGATTAAAAAAGAGAGATGGGTTCACTTTATAATGCAAAGGGGCTACTCCCCTTATTGCCATATGGTTTTAAGGTGGAACCTCCTTTGACTTGTGAAGTGGACTCTCTCTCCTTGTGATGGGTGCGGCCCAAACCCATACTTAACATTATTCCATCCAACAAGTGTATATGAAATTATTTGGGGAGTATGATACTCTGCCATGGTGTAATGTTATTTGGGGAAGACTAGGGGTCCCAAAGCACAAATTTTGTAGCTGGACTGCAATGCAAGGTAGACTTCAGACTGAAGAAAAATTGCTCAGAATAGGAGAGTGTGATGATGATTTATGTACTCTGTGTGGTGCAGTTGGTGAAAGTCATGGTCATCTGTTCTTCTCCTGCCATTTCAGTACTACTTGCCTAAAGATGATTAAGCAATGGTGCCACCTGAAGACACACTCCATGGATTTGCAGCAGACTCAACTGTATGATCAGAAGAAGGCAAGGTTCAAAAATAAAAAGAGCAGTTCAGGCTGCTGCTATTGAAGCCTTAGTTTATCATATCTAGTAGACTAGGAATGAGGCTCACTGGTCGGGTAAAGTAAATAGTATTGATCACACCGTCAAGCATATACAATACATAGTGAAGCATAGAGTTCTAAGTGTTTACCAAAGAAAACAAGTGTTAGAGATAAGGCTTGGATTGAAGCATTGTAAGTAGTGTCTTCTTTTGTTCTCTTCCCTTGGGGTCCATCCTAGATTGTTTGCTTGGGAAAAGAAGTTAAGTTGTAAATTGTTTGGCGTTTGAAATGGACACTCTTACTTACTTATCAAAAAAATAAAAAATAAAAAATAAAAGAGATATGCCTTATATTTTGAAACGAAGAGAGTAATATTTATAATCAAATTATGGCAAGTTTGCTAGCTAAGGAGTTCGTGTTCCAATGAATAAGAGGGATGCTAACCTTACTATTTTCAAATTCCTTGCTAAAAGGTTATTTTTCTAGTTAAGTGAATCTAGCCCGTATTCTAGCGGTGGACTTATCAATTAAACAGAAGAATGAGCTAATCCATAACATATTACATGATCATACTATTTTTCTTTATTAGGGGAAAAATACATATGACATAACATAATACACCATTGACGATTTATATCTTTTCTATCTTCGAAAAGGATGGTTACAATATAGTTATATATAATTATACATACAATATTGTTATTCTAGCATGAACACTAGACCAACTACAAGAGGGGGGGTGAATTGTAGTTGAAAGGAAATTTTCTTATTGAATTGCGGAATGAAAACAAACTAAAATAGAAAGAGACACACGAGATTTTTACAAGGAAAACTTCTTAGGCCCAATAGGAAGAAAAATCTTGACCAAAAGGGATTTTGACTCAAATTCTCTTTACTATAACAGGCCAAAAGACTCTATCTTTTTACAACATATTAATGGACATTATCTGTTACTCTAGGAACTTGTTCCCAGTCACCCAGTTCCCCCTGAACTGATGACACTCACTTTGACTTCACTCGAAGTCTTCTCTCTTCTCTTTTTTTCTCTCTTTCTCTTGATTACAAGGATATACTCTCAATTTTATCTCACCCACACACTATGAATATTACAATGATAAGTATGTTGAATATAAGAGAGGAAATTACAAAGAAAATCTTCCTCTTATATAGCTGCTGCTGTTTAGCTTCTTCTACTGAAAATATAATGCTCCATGATCTCCTTGATGTTCGCTTGAATTGATGTAGAGATAATCACTAGTGGAAAAAAACGGAAGGGCTGCGCTGCAACCCTTCTTAGTGAAGGGCTGCGGTTAGCCCAAAAACCGCAGCCCTTCACTTACGAAGGGCTGCGGTCAATGCAAAAACCGCAGCCCTTTTAGTGAAGGGCTGCGGTTTTTAAAAAAACGCAGCCTTATAAGTAATAAAGGGCTGCGTTTTTTAAAAAACGCAGCCCTTTATGGGCTTTTTTTTAAAAAAATTTTGAAAGGAAATAATCGCGGGCTTAACATATTAAGCGGGCTCATTTTGGAAGGAGATCTCCCTCATTCTCTCTCCTCTCTCACGTCCTTCCTTCTCCCTCACCCTCCTTCCTTCTCCCTCCTTCTCCCTTCTCTCTCACGTTGTTCCTTCTCCCTCAACCTCCTTCCTTCTCCCTTCTCTCTCACGTCCTCCCTCCTTCCACAACAACAAATATTCGTTCTCTCTCACCGCCGCGCCGCGCCGCGCCGAATATTCGTTCCTTGTCGTTCGTCCTTGCCGCGCCGCGCCGCGCTGTTCCTCGTCGTTCGTCCTTCGAAGTCCGGCCATCCTTTCGTCGCCGTCGAACTCAGCTTAAGCAACGACAACAACAAGGGATGATTTTTTGTTTTTCAGATCTATAATTTCTTGATCTTTGTTTTGATTAATGTTCATGTAATTTCAGATCTATAATTTTTCTCTTTTGTATTTTCGTTCGTTATTTTTCATTTTTGTTCATTTTCATTCATTTTTTTCATTTTTGTTCATTTTCGTTCATTTTTTTTCATTTTCGTTCCTTTTTTTTCATTTCCGTTTGTTTTTTTTTATTTTCGTTCCTTTTATTCATTTTCGTTTTGATATTTTCGTTCGTATTGATCTTTGTTTTTTTTTTCGTTCCTTTTTGTTCTATATACTTCAATCTTTTCTGTTTTAGATTGTTCTGCATAGATATTTAATGCATAGTTGTAATCACTTGTTTGATTTTGTTTTAGTTGGCAGTTTGTCATAAACCATGATTCTATTTTTTTTTTTTTGTGCTTATTAATACGCTGTATAATTAAGAGTTAAGATTTGATACTAATCTTAATAAACAATATCAACATGAAGTAGATATATTTAGGAGTAAAAAAATGCAAAAAAAAAAAAAAATTTTTATTTTTTTTTGGGTCAAAAGGGTTGCGGTTATGGTCAAAACCGCAGCCCTTTGTACAAAGAAGGGCTGCGTTTGAGGCCCAAAACCGCAGCCCTTCCATATTGGAGGGGCTGCGGTTTTGGGCCTCAACCGCAGCCCTTCGTTGTGAAGGGCTGCGGTTTAAAAACGGTTTAGTGAAGGGCTGCTGGCCAAAAACGCAGCCCTTAGGGCTGTTTTGACCGCAGCCCTTCCGTTTTTTTCCACTAGTGAATGACTCAATTTTCGCTGCACTCCTTCCACGTTCATTGCAAAGGCAATAAACCAACTCACTTATCCGTTAGTGGGCTAACCTCCAGCAAGTAATACGTAAGTGGGTTGAGTTAGTTGGAGAGCTTCAAGGAGTTAGCTCTACAAAATCAGCCACGCTTATTCCAACTGTTTTTCAAACAATTCCAACAGCACAAAATATCTACTAACACTAAGAATCATTTATTCAAAGATTCTAAGGTAATAGGTTATTAAACATACCTTATCATAAAATTCAAAAGTGCATAAAAATAATATGTTGACTCAGATTAAATAAATAATCTTTCTCCATAAGATATAAATGCAAAGATAAACATTACCTTATTTTTGGTATTTTATAATTTGCGTAAAATAAAAACTATATAGTAAAACCTAATTATTTGACATCATCAAAACATGAAATACAACAAATATATCTAACATTTATCCCCCATAATTTTGCTTAACAAGTATCCAGCTGGTGTATCTCGTTGGCCCCCCAAAGTATCCAGCTAAAATCTCAAAATACATCCCTTTAAAGGGTCCACAAATTTTCAATAAAATTAAACAAATAAATAATAATTCTTCTATATATACCCAACTTTCTTTACTACATTTTCAGTTAATCAGCCACCATTATCATTTCCCAACATTCTCTCTCTAACCTCTCTTTCTCTCTCTACAAAAAAAAACAACCTTAAAAAAAATGGCAAAGGCAGGAAAACTAACGAAGTTAAGATCAGCACTTAAGAAGATGAATTCTTTTGGTAAGCTACGACGCGAGAACAGCGTAAACTGTACACCTGCACCATCTGATGAGTGCCACGTGTCCGATCATAATATTGGACTTCACACTGTGTACGTAGGAAAGTCTTTACGCCGTTATCAGGTAACCTCAGAAGTGCTTGATCACCCTCTGATTCAAGAACTCGTTGATAAATCAGACGGCTGTGATAATCGCACCACAGTTATTGGTTGTGAGGTTGTTTTATTTGAACATTTACTTTGGATGTTGCAAAATATTGACTCACAATCTGAGTCTTTGGAGGATTTGGTTGGATTTTATGCTTATTAAATTTATGTTGCATTTATTTATTAAAATTTTTTTACTTCATTTTTCGAGAGAAAATCCCATTTAAATGGGATTTTTTTTGGTAGGGTGTAGGTTGTATATTGTATTATATGTTCAATTTACTTGCTTGAAGAAATTCTTTTTTTATAAGAGAATGAGAGATTAAAGCATTAGGCATATAAAAGGATTAGATTGAAAAGAAAAAAAAAATAGTATAAGAAAATCCAAAAATAAGTTTGGATTTTTGTTATTAAGTAGAGTGATTATTGATAAAGAATTGTATTGCTACCACATTGTTAGCATTATTATTTGTATCCAAAATTGATCAATTGAAATAATATTATATCATTTTTGTGATTTATTAGCTTCTATATATGTATTGACTATTTTTGGGAGTGATCCTATATATGAATACAACAATGTAGGACATATATCCTTTTCTAATACAATGCACAATTTATTGGGTACAATTTATTTCCTTGTCTAAGAGTGTATGCCCTCTTATGCACATTTAGTTCTACAAATGATCCCCGCTTTTATACATTTTTAACCGTTGATTTAAGAAATGGACATTTTAAACAAATGATCCGTCTTTAATTAATATACATTTTTCCCGTTAGTTAAAAAAAAGAAAGAAATGGACTAGAAATGAAAAAAAAAATCTATATCATCAAATTCGACGAGGGCGGAGATATCGTGGAGGAAAACATGAATGGTCCTGAAACAAAAAAAATATGCAAGCTGTAACTTGTAAGTATGCATGTATCGTACTAAGCTAGTCTTAAGTCTTGATGATTTAGTAGTAAGGAGTTCAACCTGTTACATACGTGGAGCTCACATGTTCAACTTTTCACGAGGGACACTCTAATTAAGCTGGGAGCACTCCTACAGAGTATAACGCTGGTCCATGTATAGTAGTATATATGTATATACTCCCCCACTTTCAAAGTATATGCACTCTAATTGAGCTGAGAGCACTCTTGAATAGTATAACCTAGGTCCAACTCGTTTTTTTTTTTCGGGCCCCACTGGGAACCACTTGGTAAGAAGAAGGATCCTACTAGACCAACACTTCTCGCAGGTGCGCCAGCCCAGCTACACATGTCAACACTTTAAAGTAGGGGATATAAGGGAATCCCTAAGCATAAGTAGGTAGTGGGGTTGAAACTTGTGACCTCAAAGTCACAAGGCAAATTCTCCATCATCTCCACCAAGCAAGCTTAGCTTGGTGGCCCATGTCGTATATATGTACATATACTGAAGAAACATATGTGTTTAAGATTTTTTTTTCTAATTTTTTTGGGCCCTCTAGGAACCCCTTGGTAAGAAGAAAGACTCTACTGGACCAGCACTTATCGTAGGTCAGTCAGCCCAGCTACACAGGTCAACGCTTGAGAGTAGGGGCCTAGGGGGGATATAAGGGAATCTTTACTCCTAAGCACAAGTAGGTAGTGAGGTTCGAACTTGTTACCTCGAAGTCACAAGGTGAGTTACCCACCACCTCCATCAAGCAAGCTTGGTTAAGATTTTTTTTCTAATACATTAGTACGATGTCATAGACTCATAGTATACTTTCTCTGTTATTTTATAATCGTTTTCATACTATTCATATAATAACTTTGACATTTTTTTTTTCCCTAATGCATATAGAATATAAAAGTTACTATGTTATATGTTGCTGGATTATGTATTTAACATTTTATAATTTTAACTAATTAGGAGTAGTAAAGATATTAAAGGTTAAAGCTCTGTGTTGACGAGTGTAAAAGTCAAAATAAACGTTGTAATTATAAAGGGAGGAAGAAGTATATATTACTGAAAATTGATGGAAAAATTAGATCTAATTGAGGGACATGGCATGTAACAAAAATCATTAAATCAATACATCATACAGACTATTATGAGTATTCAAGTACTATGATGGTAACTTTTGCAATCAAAGACATTTGCCTTACGTCTAAGGAGCATAAGACAACTACCATTTTATCAAATTATTATATTGTATTCTTCTAATAAATGTTTTCTCACATTAAACTTATCATGATAATGATTGTGATTTGTGGTTACTCCAACACCAACTAGTAATCACTATCTTTCTTATGAACCCAACAACCTATGTTTCGTAGCAGTCTATCTTTCATCAGTGATACTAGTGTTAATGTTTCGAGAGGAACTAGTGTTGTTCGGATAACATTAACTGTCCTCCCATCGATATATAGGAGACAATTAGATATAGTAATAATGATTTAATTTTATAGGTTTCATCTCAATAGTATGTCTGTCGTCCATCTATAAATACCTCTTTTTCTTCACAAATTTTCATAATTACATGATCAATTACCATTTTTAATTTATTTGCAAGCCGTATTCATAATATTAATTCAAATTATATCGTCGATGTGATAATTAATTCTAGACGAAAAGGGTAAATAAGGGTTGTAAAATTGAACTAGGCAAAGAATGGCCGGCAACATGCGCAGACCATAACACTATATACATTAGAATTACAGTGAACAAAGACAAGGCTGGAGCAATGAGGTAGCCTGCATCTGGGATCCTCGCCCACCACTTCTTCAACAAAAGAGCAAGGACCAATAATTAAGTTTTTATACCATAGGACCACTTTCTCTTTCGTTTTCAATATAGGCATATTCACATATAGTTGCATGTGGTCTATTCTGTCACAGTCTCCATCACTCAAATTTATGAAAGCAAAAAATGCAATTCAACTCAGTTGGCCCCGGATAAGCCCCCGGTCCCCTTTCTAAAGTCAAGTTGAACACTTTCATCAACTATTACTCCATTCGTTTCACATTAATTGTTATATTTTTTATTTACAGGAACAGTTTAATATAGTTGCGCAGCATATAATGTTCTTTTTTGAAACTTTTTCTCATAAGTTAAACCTTACATTCAATCAAAGAAAAATTGGTAGCAGGCCATAATCTCAACTATGGTTGTTCCGCCATTTTTTATCCCAACTTTTGATCGTTCCTTAGTGGACCCAACAATTATTCATTGTTTATAAAAATGGTCCCAGTTGACTGGTCATCGGTATAACCAATTACATTTTTTTGAAAGGAATCTTTAACTGATTTCCCACTCTTTCTTTCTCCTCCCTCCGTCCTCCCCTGCCACCCCTCCTCCACCCCCTTCTCTGCCACCCCGACCCCTCCCCTGCCACCCCCTGAAACTCCTCGGACCAAGGACATCTATCATTGTCGGCCAAAGGATTTCTATAAGCAAATTCAATTTCCAAGCAATCCAAAAAGCATCTAGATCATAATCATATTAACCCTAATTTCTTTCTCTCTCAATTTGATTTCACTTGCTGCAATTCGATGACAACTTTTGATTAGGTTGCAAACAAGAGCTTAATTTCTCCACAATCTCCGAAGAAATCATTGGATATAAAATTCGTTTCTCAAATACTTAAAATTGCAAATTGTCGATGCTAAAATTTGGAAAAATCGTTGAATTTTTCATCAACCGAGTCATTGGACCTTCTCAAGGCAGCTCAAGTACATTGCGAGAACCTCAACAATGGTGGAACCCTCAACAACAATCCGATAACGACAAACACCAACCAAACCATCAGCTTCATGAACACATGGATAAGAGATGGGTTTGAGAGGATGGAGGTGGAGGAGAGAGGAAAGGGTAGTGGAGAAAGAGTGACGTGAGGAGAGAGAAAATGTGGTGATAAAAGTGGTGGTTGTGATTGCGATAGGGTGGCTAGAATGGTGGGGGTGGTTTTACTAGAGCTGATAAAAAAAGCCCAGCCTGCGGGCTCGTCCCGAATTTTGGGCGGGCTTGGGCATAATTTTTTGGCCCGCGGTCCGGCCCGATTTTTTTTGGGACGGGCTTTTGGGCAAGCCAAAAATGAGTTTTTACTCTATTTTTTGGCCCGGTCCAATTTTGGCTCGAAAATCCCGTCCTTTTTTGCCCGAAATAGCGGGTTTTGGGCACAAATTTTCGCCCCGAATTTCGGGCCAGACCGGTCTGACCCAACCAACGGGCAATTTTTTTAAGGCTTGGCCCGGCCCAAACCCGGCCCGACCCATGATTACCTTTAGGTTTTACTAGTTGTAGCAGGTTCGTAACCTGCTGGGACTATTTTTATAAACAATGAGCAATAGTTGGGACCACTAAGGATTAATCAAAAGTTGGAACTAAAAATGGCGAAACGCTCATAATTGGAACTGTTCCTGTCAATTTTACTTTCAATCAACTATTTTCTTTCTCTATCTATTTGATCACTTCCCTTAAAAATTGTGTTCAAAGCAAATATATCAATGAATACCCGGAACAAAGTGAGTATTTTTTTTCATTCACGTTGTCTGAAATGTGTTTGATCAACTCCCGCCCAACAAAACTCCCCCCACAATTAATAGTACATTTAACGATTTTTTTAAAAAATTTATCAATAATTAAAAAAACAAAGTAGGAAATCTTTTGCATTTACTTATTTTAAATAGAAGAGCAAGAAACGTGGAGTGTCATTGTGTAATATGCTCGTAAACTACGTTCTCCTCACCTTATTATGACTTATTCTAAGAAAAAGAAATTATGACTTATGACAAGTTAATTCTATTGCTAACTAGTTTAGATAAGTCAAATTTTTAAAGCTATATTGAGTTCACATAAGTTCATGGTCGACAAAGATTACCCAACCCTTTTCAAATCATAACTATTATAAGTTTCAATTAGCTATGTTCGGGACCAAAGAGTAAGTAAAAAAAAGGCCAATAACTTCTGATGAATTAAGATACTAAGTTAAGATAACTGAACATTAGGAGAATAGAAGCCACCTCTATCTAATCATATATATAAAGATAGTTTGTTGAAAATTTTGAATTTCTGAAATTTGCTTTCATTATCAATCCTTTGTTATTTCAATTCAATCACACATGAAGGGTTTGTCTATCAAATGAATATAGCATTTAGTACTCCTAGCTAGTACAGGAGTCCACAAAATCCTTGTTTTTTTTAATGGAGATGCAAAATAATACTAATAAAGTTTGTAGCTATATATATGGTGTAATGTTAGATGTTCTTTATAAAGGTACAAATAGATTAATAGAAGTTAGGTCACCCTTCTCTCAAGAGAGTAGCCTAACGATTTAAGAAGGACAACATGATTATAAGTATTAGATGTTTATGCTTACTCAGTTACTTGTCCTTGGCATATTTGAAATATATATAGATCAAGTAAAGAGACTTTTCTTTTCAATTCCTTTCCTTGGTCAAAAAAAATAAAAAGTAAAGGGACTTTTTTATCTATCAGAAAATACTTGATTAGCCAAATTACAGACATGCATGTAGGTCTGCTCCCGATTAATGCCAAAGCATGAAAGAAGCATTGTCTACGAGATCAGGAAACCTTCAAACATCTATCATAATCTAATTTATGATGTGCCCACCAATGATCAATGAAACGCAGACATTTAAAGAAGATATAAATTTTAAACAAACACCTAATCTAATTTATGATGTACCCACCAATTAAAGAAATGCAGACTTTTGTAAGGGTAGATATATATTCTATATATACTTTTTAAAGTAAGATCACCACATGTTCCTTTTCTCATGAAAAAACCAATCTGAAGCGGAACACCCAAAAGAAAACAGCTATAACAGAAAAAAAAACAAAAAAAACAATTCGTGAAAGTGGACAACTGGTGAGCGGTGACCTTGAAATCCTGTTTATGTTGAGCTCCAATAAGTAATTTGGTAGCACCAAGTTTATCATTGCAGGAGTAATGAAAATTCTATCATTGTCATAAATAAATAAAGATGACCCATGAAATCTGGTGGTCCAAAATGTCTTTAAGTTTTAAATTGTGGGCCTAGAATTATTCTCATCCATTAGAATATTAGATTTTCATGGTCATCTTTATTATGACCATGATGGAAACATCGTTGTAGTAATAGTGTTTATTTATCAAGTCATCTCCAATATTTTAGAGGCACGGTGTTTATCTCTTAAGAAAACCAAGTGCTCCATAAAAATAAATGAGAAAAGGCACAATTTTCACAAATGATGATATATTTCATAATAAGTCAATGAGAAGGATAACATTTATTTGTTTCTTGCCAAAAGGTAATAGGCTTTAATTTCGAATTTTGATTTCCATGAAACAAACGCTTTAATTTACTACTATTAACGTAGAATAGAATGAGACGTTAAGGGAGTTTATTTTAGATGGATAAGGTGACAATATATATTAGAAGAGAGTGGTACAAAGATGAAACATTAGACGAGACATACGACCACCTCAACCCTTTTATATCTCCCCTTCATATATTCAACCGGGTGAATGTAACACAATGACTAACACCACACCAGACGATCCTGTATGGGTTATGGCCTGGCCAAATCTTTTCATTTTTACTTAAACTCTTTAATATAAATACAATTCTCATCATTACATATGCTTTATGCACTTTGCACTTTATTTATTTTTATTAATATTCGAAGAATGTAATTTTTATTTTCCATTTCAGGAAAATAACGAAACCATAAAAATTGAGATAAGACTAGCTAGTTCATATAGTAGTAAATAGTGATAATATCAAAGTTTCACTATCAAATGATGGTATAATAAAAGTGGGGGCTACCAAATAAGTCTTACTAAGACCAGAACATGAATAATGAATAGTGGGGCAAAACAAACAAAGAGCTTAGGCCACCAAGCAAACATGCAAGCTGGTAGGCACGTACACAAATATATGGTGAGGGCGTTATTATTTACGGATACGAATCATTAAAGTCCAAAAACACCCAGCCTGTACATATATAAATATAATGATTAATTTCAATATTAATAATTGTGGAAAAAATAAAAAAGATGGTATTTTTGTCCCTTGATAAATCATAATTCTATGGTCTCCAACGTTACGGCCATGGTCTGGCCGTGGTCCAATAAACCTAGACTACCTAGTACTAAATACTTTGAGCTACCAAATAAAAAGACCTGAAAGAATTAAAATAGCTAATTAAAATTGGAATAATAATAATAATAATAATAAAAATAATAATAATAATAATAGGAAAATAAAAGAGGCAGTTTCGACATGGAATATTGCTCCTCGACAAAGTGACACACGTTTCAATGGTCCATTGGAAGGAGTTTGGAATAAAAAGTGTGAGACTTTTGTGGTTGAGTATATCTGATTCCTACGTGTATATGATATCTGATGAGCAAGATGATAAGGACTTTTCTTATTTCATGTACTATGATCACGTGGATAACGATTGTGGACTTTATAATACGAATTAAGATTAGTTTTTTTTTTTTTTTGAAAGAAAGATAAATTTCATTAAATGAAGGCCAAACGGCATCTACAATAAGTATTAAAGAAAAACAAGATATAATCAGACAAGATCAAATCAAATTCGTCTTCGAAGAAACTACAATGAACCAGGATCGAAGCAATACAATAAGCAGCCCCTTGTATTCTTTGAATCATGCATTATTGATGGGGAAGTCTATCATTCTGACATAGTTTGGGGAAGACAATTCTTGATTTAACCATGTTGACCGCATCTGAATTTCCAATACTTCGATGTTGATGGTCTTGAACTTCAACCAATAGGAACAATCTCTCATACCAAATTTTAAACTTCCACGTGGGAAGAGACTAGAACTAAACTCCAAACTCTTATAAGAGGAGAGAAAGAACCCAAAAATTGGGTAGAAAACTCTCAAAAAGAGAGAGAAGGGAAGATTATTAATAACAAAAACAATAAAAACTAGAATAAAAAAGACGAATTAAGATTAGTTTATAGGCGAGACGATGTTATTATGGGTTGTAGGTTGTTGCATACCTGCAGCAGTTGCATAATATTATGATATTTATGTGAAAAATTAGATATGTTTTGTTCCGCTATGGAATAATTGCTGTGGGGTGAACTAGTATTCCCATGTCAGTTAAGTCGGTTTGGGACCTGTGAAATAGAACACATAAACTAACCTCGGGGGTTGATCCGAGGGACGTCCCTCCAATGCCTAAGTCAGTAAGTAAAAGCCGGTAGCTCTCAAGTACTGTATGATAATGATTGTGAACGTACCTTAATGTAATGACTCAAATCATGTGGTATTTATAGTGGTCAGGAATGTCCTTAGCAAGATAGGACACTTCTTATATTGGCTAGATGAAATTCTATCCTTTCTTTATACTTATCTTTAAGCCCATAAGCCTTGTAAGATAATAATAGATCAAGTGCTAGGCCCATTACTTATGGCCCAGGCGCGAAGTACCGGCAAGGTGCTCAACAGACACCGACATGCCTATTAAACCGGTATCATGGATATTCTCTTCCTAGATCTGCGGGGGCACCTTGGAGATATTGACCATGACGGTCTTGGGCGGTCTTCTTGGACCGGTATGGAACTTGGACATCCCCCATATATGTTTATTTTGATATGAATTCCCCAATTTTAATATTGTCTAACTATTAGATTTTATTTTGAGAGGAGAAATTGTAAGATCACATTGATAAGTGGATAAATTGCTATATAAGATCCAAAACTTAAAGTTGCGGACTTATACTTTGTTTGGATAACAATATAGGAGGAAAAGGAAGAAGAGAGATACAGAGGAAGGGGAAGGGGAGATGAAGCTTCATTTTCCCTCAAAATCTTTCCAATTTGGGAGGGATGACAATGTTTATGTTGAGATCCCACAATGCAAATAACCCATATGTGAGTGTAAGTGTTGTCCCACATTGAAGATGAGAAGAGAAATAAACAACTTAATAATTGTTTTTCCTCCTATTGTCAATTAGTTTTAGGATGGAACAACCTTTAATCTTGTAAGTTGTCAAAACTCTCCTCCATTAACGAGTGCGGCTTTTAACATAGTATCAGAGATCCCACGAAAATGCTTTGTGATAACTAGACATCTAACTTTTAAATGTATGGAGATTAAATAATGGAATGAGATTCATTAAGCGTAGATCTATACACATAATATGATAACTACGTACTAACATTATTAGTAGTAATAATAGTCATTTTCCTTCTAGTTTTGGAAATATCTACAAGTTGATCGATTTAGGCTATGTTTAGTTTACCTTATTTTTGCTTATTTCAGATCAGATCATATCAGATCGATCAGATCGGATCGAATCAGATAAGTTCAGATCAGATCAGATAAGTTCAGATCATGCTTATATTTAAAAACTTATTATTATTATTGTTATTATTATTGTTGTTATTATTGTTATTGGTATCATGATTATTATGATTATTAGTATTACTAAAGCTATTACTAAAGCTATTATTATTATTATTATTATTATTATTATTATTATTATTATTATTATTATTATTATTATTATTATTATTATTATTTTATTTTGTTATTATTATTATTATTATTATTATTATTATTATTATTATTATTATTATTATTATTATTATTATTACTAGTACTTTATATGATTACTATTACTATTAATACTGCTACTGTTTACTAGTACATTTGTTCAAAAGGATTATTATTATTATCGTTATTGTACTTATTAATTATTAATATTGGTAATTATTATTAATGTCGTTGCTATTATTATAAATGTCATTGATATCACTATTTCAAGCTATTTGTGTTCAAGAAGAAGATTGTTATTTTGGCATTTGTACGCGTTCCTTTTTTATATTTTTTCTAATTAACAATTTTGATATGCGATGTTCTTTTTGATGTTGTACATGTAAAGAACATGATAATAGTATATGATTTTTTTTTAACAATTTTGGCATAATAATATAAAGTATATGTTACTAGTTTATATAAAACATGAGTAGCAAGGGATAACCTAATGGTGTTGGTATCACCTTCAAATTTCCCTCTACACGGGATTTCAACTTATCTTTAAAAATAAAGTTTATATAGAACATGACAACAATATAAGAAGAATTTTTAACAATATTGTTCAAGATCATATGATTATATATATTTATAGGTTTATTTACAATGAAAAAAGAACAATTGATTGATATAACAGAAAAATGTTGTTAGTTAAATCCAAACATGTCATGAATATAAAAATAAAATCTATCTTTCAAAAAAAAAATTGAGGGGACATCTATCTTTTATTTTTAGAATGTGTTCTTTAAATATATATTGTATGCTCTTTCAATAAATGTTCTTTCATTACTACCTAAATTCTTATTATAAACGAACCTTAGACATGAACAATATGTTCTTTTTACCATAAACAATATATTTTTTAACCTAAAATATGTGTTCTTTTATATTTAATTGTATTTTCATATACTATGTGTTCTTTTTCAAAAAAAAAAATTATGCTATTATTATTATTATTATTATTATTATTATTATTATTATTATTAAAAATTATGCATAGTAATAAAATTATAGTAATAGTAATACTAGTAATGAAATACAAAGTAATATAATAATAATATGTTTTATAAAAGATATGTTCAGATCAGTTCAGATCAGATAAGTTCAGATCAAATCAGATCAGAAAAAATAAGTTCAGATCAGATCAAATAAGTTCAGATCAGTAAAAATAAGGTCAATTAAACATAGCCTTACTGGTGTGAAGGCTGTGGGGTAGATAAGTACTCCGTATATACAAAGTAGATAAGCAACTGCCAATTTGCACCGACATATATTAAGCTTTCCAAAAAATAAGGGTTTAGTTATCTAATGATTACTCTACACAGCTACATATATGTACACCAATTACATATTTCCTCCAAAGTCCAAAATGCATGTAGATGAAAAATAAATGGTCCTGGCCGGCTTAATTTTCCTGTGGGCATGCATGCATGCAGAAATACAGTGGGCAATCAAAGTAGTAGTGTTGCCACATGAGTTAAGAGTACTCACATACGTAGTAACGTAGTGACACATTTGACAAGTTGATGAATCTCATTAAAAGGTGCATTAATAAGACTTCTGCTGCATGCGCCATGCACTTTTCCCAAGAGCTGGGTTGCCTAACGATCTGCATATATCATGAATCAATCTAGGTTTGAAAATTGTGCTTTACCAATTGGCCACACACCTCATAGCTTAGCTGTATTATATACATGTTCACCTTAGCTTGTAGCTCATTATGCAAATGGACATGATACATTGTATCCAATAAAACGAGTAGTATCTACTGCTATTATCTAACAGTCACCTCAAATCGATAGGAAGGTTTTCCAAATAATGATAGTATCATTTTTGTTGTAGTACCTCTATATTTGTTTTTAAAAATCGAGAGCCTCTTGATCTAGTGGTACCACTATTGTTCTTCTTGTTAATTGGTTGAGAGATTAGATCAAATCCTAACAAAAGCTGTTGTGTCTTGTGGAGATGGGGGAGTGGGTTGTTTAAATCTGGACACATAGGTGGAAATTAAACCCTAAAAGACGGTCATTTTAGGTATTTTATATACTAGCTAGTTTAGTTGAAAAATATAAATTTACATTAAACCCTCTCATCTCTTAAACTATAAAGTGTTCACGGTAATTTTGATTCAAAATATTATGCCCCTACTGTTATGTTGAAATTTAATTAATATATGAAACGTTCTATGTAATAAACAACTCCTTTTTTTTTGGTATTAAACGAATTTAATTAACCAAATGTCTCGTTATAGAGAAAATTGACCTAAACCTATTTTTCTTGATTAATAACAATGAGTAACAAATTAAATCAGATTCAACCCAAAAATGAGATCAGAATGCATAAAACCTCTCTTATAGTATATAACAACAAAAAATCATTATTGAAGAGATAATGGTATATGGCATCATTAATTTAAAGACTATATCAAAATGACAGTGGTAACACAAAGAATTTGAAAAAAAAAAAAGGTGAGAACGATATTTTTTTTACAATTGAGTCATTTACAAAGTGGACTGTACTATTATTTGGGGTGGTTGTCCCCTGTTAGAGGTGATCCTTGGGCCAAACTCAGCTCAATCTGCTTGAGATTTGAGTTATCCTTCACTAATTGATTTTATTACTATATCTCAATCAGTCATGAGTTAGTTTTTCTTACACTTCGTAGTTCGTACTTCGTAGTGATGACATTATTGAAAGTAGTTTTTAACTCATTCCTATGGGCCCAACAGCTTATTTTAAAAAACAAAAGGACCCGAAGTTGGGCCGCGAGCCAACCAGGCCAGGCCTTCCCCAAGCCTCCTTCCTTAAGGAGTTGAGTGGTGCGGCCACATTCTTAAGCAAGTATACACATCATGTGACACTCTCCCTTTAGTTGTTTCATTTTATGTCATCATTATGCACATTAGAAAAAATTAGAAACATGCTCCATATAAGATTCGACCACGTGAACTCAAGTTAATATACTAAAGTTCTAACCAATAAGCTATGCAACATTAGATGATATTTTTTAACATAAAAAAGTTAATAACTCTAGGCATCGCTTGGGACTAAAAACCAGTGTATATTAAAGAGTATGAGATCACTTAAATTATATTGTCAATAATTGCCACGTGTATAATGAGGTGTTTACATTCTGTTATAGATTTGTTACACGTAGTAGCTTCTGTTATAAGCTTGTTAGAAGATATAAGTAGTAATTCTCTAATTGTAATTAGGTGAGCTAATAATACCCTTATTTTGTAACAGAGTTGAAAGCTCTATTTCTCTCTCGACATGCATGAAATGAAAATCATCTAGTGTTGCAGCTATTTATAAGTAGGTGGAATTTCATTGAAGAATTGATGGAGCGTAGCTAAATTCTTTCGCATTATACTAAGCCCTTATATATTTCATTGTACTCTCTCCACTTGAAAATATACAGCACAAATATTTTACGAAAATTTGCTTTGATCACAAATATTTCTCAAAAGATGACATATATTAATCATAAAAATCGTGCCATTAGATTTATCTTGAAAAATACTATAATCATATTCATTTCCTATAATTTTTATCAATATGAATTAAGAGTAATTGACGATTAAAGTTTGATTTGAATATCGTGTGTGCCTAATACATTAAAACAGAGGGAGTACATAAGTTACATCACTTGAATTGATCAAGTGACTTGTCCATTGGTAAGCTGAATAGACTAAATAAGTTTGAGTCATGGTTCATTAAAAAAATATTTAAAGAAACAGGTTTATTCACTAGAATACATAGTTGGTTTTGAAATAACAATTTCTTATTCTCTACCATCAAAGTATACGCAAGAAAATATATTTTTTCATTTAAAAATGATATAGAATGTGCCAAACAATTCGCTTAATTTCGAAAAGCCAGCGGCTGCTGGTTTATGTAAAAGAATACGCACACAAACAGGGGACTGTATTGAGTAAAGCCCGTGATATACAGGGCCCAGTGACTTCATCGTACTTTGGCTCAGCAGTTGTTAAGCTGTAATACAGCTATATACTATTAATAATAAGGCTATTTTTTCCTTGAAAATTTAAAATAAATACTTTCTCTGTTTCCAAATAGTTACACCATTTGATATTTGATCACAATTCATCAACCAACTTTGACAAGAATTTTCTCATCATTATATCAGAAAAAACATAGTCAAGTGGGATCTTGTTAATTTCGTCTTAATACGAGGATTTCAAATATCAACGTTTTATAATTTTTACTTATACACCATTAGAGATATTAACGTTCAAAAAAGTATCTCGGCAAACGTGAAAAAGCAAATGGTGCAACTATTTTGAAACGGATGAAGTATAAGTGAGTTAAGCATAAATACAGGACTTCACATTTGGTATTTTTCACCTTTAAGGACCTCCCACTTTTTTTTTCACCTTTAAGGACCTAGAGTTAACTTTGAGGCCATTTAACTCACCTGAGTTCAGCCAAAAGGTTAAGTCCTTTTAAAAAAAAAGTTAAGTCCTTCATTGCATTAATTACATCAAAAACTTAGGTCCTTCAGTGCATTTATATAACCAAAAACTTAGTTTCTTGTTGTTTAACTGCTACATGGAGATTTTTTTTAACAATTAAAAAAAGTAGCCGTTACATAATCTTTACAAAATAGTAGCTAAATCTGTCGTCATTCGAGCATTATCTCAACTCTGATCAGTCAAAACTCAACTAAAATTAACCTGAAGTTCCCTAATTCCTTATGACATAAGTCAAAGATAATCCTCCATCATTGCATTCGCTTCCCTATCCTATCAACTTTATAACTTCAAATATCAGCAAATTTAAACAACATTTCCACAAACAAATTCAACAACCTACTGTAAACCACCAAAAAAAATTAAAAAAAAAAAACACAAAGCAAATTGAGTTACTTATAGAAATGTAACATCAAAACGAGCACAATTTTATTGCTTATACCTGATTATCTTGGGGTTTTCTTTTGTAATAAGCAAGAAGACGAGGCTCAAGAACAAAATATCTCATGTGAATAAAAGATCGACCAATTTTCCTCCTCCCAATTCTCTCATGTGAATAAAAGAACACAATTTTCTCTTGTAATAAGCAAAGTGAGTTACTTATAGAAATGTAACAACATCAAAACAACACAATTTTATTACTTCCACCAAAAAATTTAAAATTAAAAAAATCAACCAAAAAAGAGCGATAATAACAAAATTCCACCAAATATCGGCGAAATTATTTCAAATCTTCAAAATTCGTTTGATCGCTGTTAAACTAACATATCAAAGTAAGAATTGATCTCAATTTATCAGCATTCAAATGATTCAGCGGAAACGGATTTTATTATTTTTAACCAGAAATTCAAAATTCTGCTGATGAATTCAGAATAAATTCGGACAGAGAATTATCAACAAAAATATCAAAAAGATTTGAAAATTTTGCAGAAGACGTGAAAGAGAGAGAGGGGGAGAAAGGAGGGAACGAGCACGAGAGAAGAGGTACGCAAGATGAGTGTAGTCGCCTTGCTTTTTCCTTCAACAATGGTGGGTTTCGTTTTGGAGCAGGGGAGAAGAAATGAAAGGAGTTCTGTACATTAAACGCCCTTCCCAAGACACGTCATTATTACTTTATGTCATTTAACCATGGCTTAACTACACTTGGGTTATTTTTATTTAATTATGGCCTGAAACTAAATGTTAGGTCCTTAAAGGTGAAAAAATAAGGTGGGAGGTCCTTGAAGGTGAAAAATACCATATGTGAAGTCCTGTATTTATGCTTAACTCAGTATAAGTGAAAGAAATAGTACTCCATACTTCATATACTACATAACTACAACTAACTTGGTCCTGTAGAGCACTTCTCCTTACCAATATAAAAAAAAGGTTTATAATTTTACTAATAAAAATTGAGATTTTGTGAGGAAGAATTGAAGAAAATACCATCTCCTTGTATTAACAATTTCAATTTTGGTGGTCCCAACTTGTTGATATTGATCATGAGTTTCTCAAAATTGAATTGAGTTACAATATAAGAAAATTTAAAGAAGTATTATTGTAAGATTATTTTTTTTTCAGTCATAAGATTATCATTTGATTTCAATGCATGATATATAGTGATCACCAAAAAAAAGTATAGCTAGGTACCAACATCTTGTTTACCAACCATACAAGAGTAAGTATTGGGCAATTTTTAGTAATAGAATAAATCCCCGCGTTTGTAAAATAAATTATTGCGAGATTATCTCATCTTATGCAAGAATTTCGATCAATCGATCAAGATATCAAATACACATTTGATTATTTAGATCAAAACTTTTTAGCATAAAGTTTCTTCAATATACGATAATATGAAATCATTTATTTGTTAAATATAAATGCTGCATTATCACTATTAAATTACAAGTAACAAAGTACACTCTTTTATCGTTTCAACGTGCATTTACAACCTTGGGGTAACATTAAAATGAGACATGATTTGAAAGGGACTAGTGCTAAAATAAGATTGTATATAGTGAAGTGGCGGAGGCCGAAGAGTGAATGGCAAGATAAGAAGGAGTCGGGAAAAGAATACTGGAGGAGAAGGAAATGATCTTAAGAAAAAAATAGAAATCTTCAAGTAATTGAGTTGAATATAACTTTGAACTTATGATCAGTGATTGATTTTTTTTACCATATAAAAAAGTCAATAGCACAACGGTACCATAAAGAATTTTCCTATATATTTTTTAATCACCTTAACAGATTTACAATTTTGTATACAGGATAGCTTACAAGTTAGTCCACGCAAAACGAGATTGATACCATGTGAGTAACAAAATTATTTTGTACCATATTAAAAAAACTGAAAAGTTCAAAAAAATTATACAATATATAGATGGTTTTCTCTATTTATATGTTTGTGATTGACCACCCTTCCGACTCACCTTCATCCTCAAAAATCTGTACCTCCTCCTATACATGGCAAAAGTTGCAAAATTGAGCAAACTCAAATCATCACTAAAGAGATACTTCCACAATTTTGGACATAATACTACAACAAGAAAAATCAAGGGCTCCTTTGAGATTGATTCATTTGACTCAAAATCAACAATTCCAGCCCTTGGATTTGAGACAGTGTATGTAGGCAAGTATAAAAGAGCGTACCAGATTAACTCTCAGCTCATCAAACACCCTTCATTCAAGAAGATAATAAGCACATCCAAGATCAACGGCTGTGATGATAATGTTGTCATGGTAGCATGTGAGGTGGTTTTATTTGAGCACTTGTTATGGATGCTAGAAATTGTTGATCCACAAACTGAGTCTTTGGATGATTTGGTTGCCATGTATGCTTAACTTCTTAATCTTTGATGATCATCATTATGGAATTTATTATTTCTTTTATTTTATCTATTTATAAGTTCCTTGACCAATTTTTTGTATCTAGAGATAACTTAAAACATTTTTTATTTAATTTTAAGATGAACATGAATTAACTGCAATTTTCATTTTGACCTCGTTAAATATGAGGCTATGAAGAAAAGCTTGTTACTTGTTGTCAATAGAGCTTCAGCATATGGATTTTGTTAAGGACCTTTTTTTAGTTTAATTATCTGTTCAATTTTGTTTTTTCCTATTCCTAATATTTAACTATTTGGGAGGAGAAAAATTATCAGCCCCCAATGGAAAATTTACGAGTCCTTCATTGCAGCACAGGATGTTAAGGAGTCTACTCAAGTCGAGTTTGGAGTTGTTTGGCTCGACTTATAATCGCGTCAAGTCTCGAACGATTTCAAATTTAAAGTTTCAAGATAATGTCACCTTAAAATACAAATTAAGTTTGTAAATTGTAACCAACCGTATACACTTTAAAAAGCTTTTTAGAACTTCACTAGTCTTGTGCAAATTATTATGATCAATTTCAAGTTGAATTTGATAAGATCGGTAAAGAGATAATTCAAACTTGTTCACGAGTTCTTGAGGCAAACTTAAATGTGCTTGATTTTTAAAAATATCAAGTCTAGTTTGAATAGTTCGAGAAGTAATATAGGCACATTAGCATCCCTAATTGCACTTATATTATAAGTATCTCTCTATTGTAGACACTGCAATCAAATTCTTAAAAGACTTGTCTTCAATTTTGAAGTTAATAATTAAAGCTAGGATGTCAATTGATAGTGTCTCAAATTGCTCCCAAAAAGAAAACAGTGTCTTACTATTCGGATTTCGGGTGTACTGTACATCTACGAGTAAAATTTTGCTCATTTTCATTTGTACAGCTCTAAATGAGCAAAAATAAAGGAATGAGCAAAAGAATAACCTTGGTATACGGTACACTCGAGTGTATAGGCGTCAAAAAATCATACCATAAAATTTTGATCTAGTCTCTTATCCTTCCTAACCAATCCATAAGGTCTAAAAACATTACCACTTTGGATCAATCATCTAAAACTCATGAAACTACTTCAGCCTACCAACACTAACTAAGTATTCATATGTAACCGGTCCAACTTCTCCAAACCATTTGTGAAGTTTTAGAAGTAGGACAAACAAAACAAACCTGCTAAATTAGATACAAAGACAAACATGAAAACATCTCTCACTAACAAGTTAAAATTAACATGATAAACGTGTTTCATATGGTGTGACATCATTCTCTTCTTTCTTATGAAGACCTTATACCATGCTTAGTTGCTTACCCGTCATTATCAAAAAAAATAAAATAAAAAAATTGATTGCGAACATGTGACTTTGCAGAACACCACTTTGCACCATCTTTTTTAGTGCCATTTTTTTCTCATTGGTTAATTATTATAAAAAAAGTTCATTATTGAATTGTAGGCCATAGTAATAAAACCACAATTAAAATAATATGGCACACAAATTGTGGAATATATTATTTTTGTTTAGCCGAATAAAGTATTAAAATCAAAAAAAGCATGTTTCATATAAGTGTTTTTCATATGGAATATTTATACACTCCCTCCCTTCGACTGGAATACCAATTTGTTGAACTCTAAATTCGATGAGGCTCAATAAGTCGATTTCTAGATGGTGATGATTGATGTTTGCTTACTAATGCTTTATGGTCTGCATGCAACTAAATAGTACTAACTAAGAAATTATACATTAAGATTAACTCAACAACGATTAAAAAAATGACATTTATTTTTAGATATAAGTAATTCAATATGATCAAAATTAGTATCTAAATAGAGTAATAAGTCAATTATATGCATCTATTAAGAAACAAGGACAATAGATTAGAACAACCAGTGCACTTGAGAAGGGTATGAAGGAAAAGTTTTCTAAGTGTGCTTGGTGAAGATCGTCTCGACCACAGTCCACAAGGATCGAAAGTGAGAGCAAAACCACTGCTCCACACTTCACTCGCTCGTCTTTTTGTTCCCCTGTTTAAGCAAAAAAAAAAAAAAAGCCGGCCATGAATAATACAATCCTTTTATAACTAGGGGAAAGTTTTGACGCACTTATATTAACACCATATAATCCATGTAACTGATGTATTTAAAACTATGGATCCGTCTTCACAAACTTTATTTTCCTCTTTACAATATTATTTAAAAACTTTGTTCATGTTTACTTTTGATCCTTAGTCTCAAGCACTCACATTCTTGTGTGGAACTTAAGCAACTTATAACTTAAGCAACTTATGTCATATTGTTGTAAAGGTTGTTTAATTTTGATTAGGATTGAATTTGAGTTATCTAGTTTGAGTTATAGTTTGGACTTTGTATTGTGGGTTGAGAGTCAGAGAAAATTTTAGCGGTTGTAAGATCTCTGTTGTTTGTTTTGTGTTCATAGGCCATATGGACCAAACGGCCTAATTTCAACTTTCACTTCATTGCTCGCATTGATTGGACATGGGCTCAGTTATTCCAGATTCGTTCCCCACTGGTTAGGGCCTTGGAGTACCACACAACTTATTTATTTTTCTTTTCCTTTTTCTTATAGTGAAATATTTTTAATAAAAAAATTAATTACTCTTTTTTCTTGCTCTAATTTGTTTTCGACCTTTTTATGTGTCAACTGTCACGTTACTTACCATTAAAAAACATTTCTTAGATATCTAATTACATTGATAATAAGTTTAAAATAACGAGTCGTACTCAAAGGTAGCCATGATATTCAATTTTTGTGTGTGTTAATGAACGGCTTAGAGCAGCTTAGAGCGGTGACGTAAATGGAATTCGATACCAGGTCTTGGGTACCACCTCCACAAGACTACAAAACTTTACTATCTAAGTTAGATGACATCCATGTCATGACATTTATATTACAGAGCGTGTTTTTTTAATATGATTCCAAGTGATTGATAAGTTGTTTATCAAGTTATTTTATTTTATTTTTCAACTATCTTTTTCTACACCTTCCCTTGCCTTTTATTTCCCTACCTAGCCATCCAAAATTGACAAGTTATCAACCACATTCTAAATCAAGTTTCAAACTATCAAAATATTTCCTCTATTTCTATTTAATTGTCCTGCTCTGACTTTTATATTTATTGATATAAAACTTTGACCATTAAAATCTTTAATTACCAATCTGTAAAAAAACATATAAAAAATATTTTTAAAATAGATATTACGAAAATATATATTAAGACATATCTTGCAATGTCTTACTCCCTCCGATTTTTATTAGTTTACCCACTTCTTTGAGCACGAAGTTTTATAAGAAATAGATATGTGGGTCATAAAAAGAAAGTGAAAGTATTAATTTATATATATATATATATATATATATATATATATATATATATATATATATATATATATATATATATATATATATATATATATATATATATATATATATTTTGTTCAGGAAAGATAATTGGTCCGAAGACCAACCCCTGCTAGGCTACTAGCCTGCGGGGGCACACCGCATTGGTTGGGTGGGTAGGAGATTTATACCCACAAGCAAACATATTTATACAAACTCCCCAAATTGGGGAGTGATGAGAGTCGAACACCCGACCTTGCGGTTGGGAGGTGGGAGCACCAACCATTGGGCTCCCACGAGGACCTCAATTTATTGATATATTGTATTGAAGTTAATGTTGTCGGCCAAGAAAAACATAG
Organism: Beta lomatogona; assembly: GCA_947646795.1. Lineage (NCBI taxonomy): Eukaryota > Viridiplantae > Streptophyta > Magnoliopsida > Caryophyllales > Amaranthaceae > Beta > Beta lomatogona. The sequence goes on along the minus strand of CANSNZ010000460.1, from coordinate 1,134,507 downwards.
TGAGAAGGTAAAGATAATAACCATTGGTGGGACCATTCCAAAAAAAAGAAAAAAAAAAGTGGGTAAACTATTAAGGGACAACCCAAAAAGAAAAGTGGATAAACTAATAAAAACCAGAAGTAGTACATAATAATACATGTTTTTATGTATTATTAAAAAAATGATGTCAAATTAAGTTGTGTAAATTGTGTAAAAGAACTAGTGAAACAACTAAATAAAAACCAAGGGAGTAGAAGTCACAAGTCTTATAACTGAGAATTGAGATTACTATGAGAAAATTGTTATTTTCTTTTTTAATAAGGAAAAGAATCTAGACTAGCCCCTTGAATAGGACCAACCTAAAACATCCTTGCGGATGATAGAAAGGAAACCAAGGTCAGGAAGCTCAAACCAGTGATGAAGAGAGCAACACGAATGACCTTTGTGAGCCAGGAAGTCAGCAGCCTGATTAGCTTCCCGGTAACAGTGAGAGAACGAAACCTCCCCAAAGTGACGCAAATCCGCACTTGCATCACACACCAAATGATCAATTTCCCAAGGAACTTTCCATGACTTCCGGAGAGAATTAATAACAGCCAGATTATCGCCTTCAACACACAAATTCTTAATACCAAGGGCTAGGGCAGCACGAACCCCTTCTCTCATCCCCTAAGCCTCCACTACTAAAATAGATAAACTACTATTCAAGGCGATGGCACCCATAAGACTAATTTGACCAGCCGCGTCTCTAATAATAAAACCACAAGCATAACTCCCATCTTGAAGTTTAGAACCCTCAAAATTCCATTTAAAAGAGCCCTGAGGAGGTTTAACCCACCACACCTTTCTCGGGACCCTATCAATTTTACAAGCCTTGGAAGGGCAAGAAGAACCACTAACCTTCATCAACTCAGAATCAGACTCATTCAAAACCGACCAATCTCTAAAGAAATGTATATTAAGAGAAGCAGCCTTGATAACCGAGATACACTCATCCTGAAAAATAACCTTGTTTCTGGCAAACCTGATATGCCACCAGGAGACAGCTAAATTACAGAAATCAGAAATACTAATCAAATCACGAAAAGAATAGATAATATCAGCAACTGACAAGTTACAGTTAACAACTGGAACCACAGGCCAATGCTCAGACTGGGAAATAGCAAGAAAAACATCATGAGTAAATGAGCAATCAAACAAAAGATGATGAGCATCTTCCTGGTGAAACCCACATAAGACACAGTCCTGAGGCATAAAAACATGACTTTTTTCTAGCCGAGCTTTAGAGGGGAGCCCGTCAACACACATCTTCCACAGAAAAAATCTAATTTTTGGAGGAACATTAGGCTTCCAGATCCAGTTAAAACCAACCTTTTGGGCCATCGGATTATCCAGGCTTTGCAGAAGCCCCCGACTTAACAGAATAGATGCCACCAGGATTAAGGCCCCCAACCAGCTTATCTTGACGAGCATTAGAGGGGATAAACACACTCATAATATCACTAGCAATAGCCGAGGGAAGCAATTCAAAAAGCAATTCCCCATTCCATCTTTTATCATCAGTCAGGCAGTCACTAACAAGCATTGTATCAAAGCAATGAGGACCAAAAAGCAAGGAAGACATAGGGACAGGATAGACCCAACTATCATACCAAAAAGAGATGTTAGCACCATCTTCAAATTGCCACCGGATCCCTTTCTTCAAGACACCACGAAGGCGAAGAAGACTTTTCCAGTGCCAGGAAGAATTAGCGGGAGGAGAATCGGACCAAATGGAAGACCCTTTCAAATATTTCCGATTAATCAAGTTTACCCAAATATTATCCGGTTTGAGATAATTTTCCATAGAAGTTTCATTTGGAAAGCCATATTGGTAATCTTGGCCTTTCTAAGACCTAGCCACCAAAACACTTAGGTTGACAAATAGAATTCCACCCAATGAGATTAGCAGCACCACATGCAGGGTCTTTATTCCAAAAGAAATTCCGATTTATTTTATCCAAATCCTTGAGAATAGCTGAAGGGAGCTTCTCTCTACATCTGAAAGCTAGCCTTCGCAGCTAAATTGGATTGAATAAGAACGATACGCCCAACCTCAGGCAGAGAGTTGGTTTTCTATTTGGAGAGTTGCTTTACAGACTTATCCACAACTTCACCAAATGTGTTCTTTGAGACTCTATAATCAATAATCGGGCATCCCAAATAATTACCAAGAGAGAAGGCATTACCCATTCCCATAATTTCTTTAAAGAGAAGGTAACAATCCTCTGAAACATTTTTCGTACATTGGAAAGCAGACTTGTGAAAATCAACCAATTGCCCTGACATACACAATATTTATCTAGAATGGACTTAATAACTTGACAACTCTTTGGGGAAGCTTTAGCAAATAACATTGTATCATCTGCAAACGTCTAAAACGGAACTTTAAGCCCTCAACGACCCAATTTAACACCCAGCAGCTTAGAATGATTAAAACTATTAACATGAATCTGATGAGCTAGGAGTTCACCACATAGAATAAACAAATATGGAGAGAGCGGATCACCTTGACGAAGCCCCCTACAGGGGAAAAACGATCTCCCGGAATGCCATTTACCAAAACAGAAAAGGAGACAGAAGTAATACATTGTTATTTCCTTAGGAACAATACAAGAGGGGGGTGAATTGTATTTGTAGAAATAAACATAACTTTTTTGCAGAATTTTAAACTTGAACAAAGAAACAAGCTAAAGGAACACAAGGGATTTTTACGAGGAAAAACTTCTTAGGCCCAACAAGAAGAAACAACCTCGACCACTAGGGATTTTAAACTCAACTCTTTCACTAATTAGGCCAACCCACTTTGTTACAATCTAATTCTACTCACGGGCCACACCTTGAGTTCCTAAACTCAAGTTCCTGAATAATTGTTCCCTTAACAGTTGTTCCTCTGAACTTCACTTGAAATTTTCTCACTTTAACTCGTTTCACTCAAAGCTTCTCTCTTACAGAACTTCACTCAAAGTCCCCTTATCCCAAAAACCAAAATACAATCGATCAAATAAACTTAGTGGAATTAGACTAAGTAGGTAAAGAACAAATTGCTTTTATGAGAGAATGAAGGCACTGACACTTTACTTAGTTAAACTCACTAAATCACTTGGTCAGACACAAACTGGAACTTAATTAGACATAAATATTTATAGTGGTAATAACTTAGAACATGGGACTAAAACATGTGTTACTGGTAAAACCATTATCCCATGATGTTCCTTACCCGGAGGAACACGTTCCTCATTCAACCCATGATCTCCATGATAACTGTTAAACATGGGAGATAATTGTGATACTGTTTCCTTATATTTTAGCAACCACTGAAAGCATTAATTCGAAAATCTGATTTAAATTAAAAAGCATTTTAATTATTAAAACCAAAATAAAATCCTTTTACCAAAAATATTATCTTTAAAATATTTTCCATAAAAACTGAAAAGGATATTTATTATCTTTATAAAATAAAATCTTTTCCTTAAAAATATTTTCCTTAAAATCAGATTTTTTTTCTTAAATAAAGCGGTTACCTAGAATCTAGGCATAAATTCCTCAACAGACATAATTAAACTGTTGTATTGCTTCATCCTAGGTATAATTCCTTTTAATAGTTAGTTCCTTTAACACTATTAGTTAAGCGCCAGTTCGTCTGTTCCTTACAAAGGAACAAACGCTCATTCTCATTCTAAATTGCCATAGTTCCTTACCATTCTTACTCGTTCCTTTACAATAGAACTAGAAACAAAAAGCCTCGCTTTAGTCTTCTTACTCCAATGCCGCTCCAGTACAAAATCTTGAAACATCTTTACTTAGTCTTCAAAATCCCAACTTAATTTCTTCCTTGACTTAGTATTCTCTTTGTTCCTTTCATTGATACCTTGAAATTCATTCACTTAAACAACTTGTTAGTCCGATACTTAATTTGCATCTTTGTTCCTTTATCATCATCAAAACTAGGGTTCAACAATTTCCCCCTTTTTGATGATGACAACAAAGTTACAAACTAAGGAAAACAACAAATAACATAAGAATGGTCAACTTAGTTCAACTTAGTTTGTTTCTTATTTTTCCCCCTTTGTCATCGTAAAAAAGATCAAACGCTTGGTGATTTTGGTAAGACTGATATTTACAAGACCTTGAGACCATTAACAAGCACAAAAAAAATGGTTAAGTTAGGAATGTCAAAGGTTAAGCTTGCTCAAACATCAATCACATAATACTAGCCATTCACTAGTACAGAATCGACGATTTGCGTCGGATGCGAAGCGCCCATTTCCGTCGGATGCGAGGAGCCCATTTGCGTCGGACATGTGTCCGACGGCACAGGTCTCGACGCAGATGAGAGAGGCAAGATTTACGTCGGATTAGCACACGACGCAGTTGACGAGCTATTTACGTCGGACTGTGCGCAACGTCCGACGCACATGAAGCCTCGCCCCCGCATATAATAGGCCTATCTGCGTCGCATGTTGAACAACATGCGACGCAGATCAATGCACCAGCAACAACCCAGCATGCCAAGCACCACTCATTTGCGTCGCACCTAGTCGCATGTGGCACTATGTGCGACGCAGATGAATGTTTTTTTTTCCAGCTTTCTTTAGTAAATCAGTTTATTAGTAAAAAAAAAAAAAAATCAAACCAACCCAGCAATAAGCTAGCACGAAATATGTATAACCAAAACATGATTCTTTATTCATTCTCCACAATAATTCTGTAATCTACAACGAAAATCTACAATGATTTAGTAAACATGAACAACGAAAATCAAAAATGATAAACTTAACAAATCGTACAAAATAAAATGGAATTAACCAAACTTAAACAACGAAAATCTACAATCGCTTGTATTAGAGAAACATCCTAAATCTTGTTAAAACTAAAACTTTCATATCTACAAAAACCGAAATAGAAAGCTTGGCCAACAATTTCTTTCTCTTCCTCCACCAGATCTGCAAAAATAAGTTTCATTTTAAATGAGTTAAAAAACTGAAAAAATAGAGGGGAAATAATATATATCAAGGAATTTATATATCACCGCACCGAATTCGTCGAACTCGCAACTTCTTTGAACACCTGGGTCTCCATTTTTAGATCCGAATCGAATTCTTGAAGCTTTATCAGCACGAATCAAAATCTTCGTTGTTCGTTCGTTCGTTTGTTTTGGTCAACTTTTGTTGTTGATTTTTTTAGAAGTGAGAAATTTGTTTTGAGAAGAAGAGATGAATTTAAAGGGGATTTTTTTTTCAGTGGGGGAGAGAGAAAGAAGGGGGTTTAAAGATTGAAAGATTGAAGAAGGAAGAAGGGGGTTTAAAGATTGAAAGATTCAAGCCAGTTTTGAGGAAGGAAGAAGGGGGTTGAAAGATTGAAGAAGGGGAGAGGGAGCATCGAAGTGGGGCTTTAATATTGGGCAGGATTAATACCTATCATCTGCGTCGGATGGGCCCATAAGTCCGACGCAGATGTCTTAAAACATATATTGGGCGGGATTTTATTATTGAGAGGGCCTATCATCTGCGTCGGATGGGCCAAGAAGTTCGACGCAGATGTCTTAATACAATTATTTGCGTCGCACAGAGCAGGGGATCCGACGCACATGAATCATGATTTGCGTTGCAGTCAACACCCATCCGACGCAAATGATACTTCTGCGTCGGTTGTCCAGTTGTGCGACACAATTTATGAGACGCAAATTGCCGTTTTTCTACTAGTAATTCCAAGTAAGAAATTATGCACTCAAATCACAAACGAAGACAAATATAGCAAAAGTCATTTATATTTATAGCACTAGTTCCATTAAACTACAAAAGAGAAAAAGGAGAAAAGAAAAGAAAAGAAAAGAAACAAAAGCTAAGAGTTATTGTTCCTTTAAGAGAAACAAGAACTAGACATTAGGAAGGGAAGGGGTGTGGTGTTCCTCTACGACTTCTTCCAACTTCTTCATCACCTCTCCATGATGCCCATCAAGTTGCTGCTTCAAACTGTTAATGGCTTGGGCCATCATCTCCATGTTCTTTTGTTGTTCTATCACAGTATCACTAGGACTTTCATTAAACCCATCATCTTATCTGTTTTAGCATCTAAAGTCTAGTGAAGGTGATTGTAAAATTTAATCATATGTTGAGCAGGGAGACATACTTCATTGACCCAACCAAATTCATCCGAAGGAACTTGTTCCTTGCCCTTAGAACCAGAGGTAGTGGATGGTTTAGGTGGAGAAACTAGAATGTTTTCTTGGGATGGACCCGGTGTTCCTTTGAGAGAAACAGAAGGTGAGGTGGTGGTGTAAATGGAAGGAAAGGTGGTTGTGGTGGAAGGTTAGTAGATGTAGAGGAGAAAGGATTTGGTTCTTTCATCTCAACCTTTAACTGCTCAAAACTGGATGGAACAGAGAAGGATGAGGGAGAGATGGAAGGGATGGTTGTGAGGGTTACTGGTATTTTTGGTGAGGATGGAGGAGTAGGTTCCTTAGGTGAATTATTATCCTGTTCCTCCGCATCAGATAGGACTAATGGAGAGTCCTTATTTTAAGGAACAGGTGCAGTTTTAGCAGTTTTCAACCTAGTGATATGTTTAACTCTTTTAGAAACAGGAGGGGAAGGCTTTTTGGCAACAATTTTACGCCTCTTTGGTTTTTGTTCCTTTGGTTTTGTAGGGGCAGGAACTTGTTCCTCCAATGTTACTTCCACTGGTTCCTCTTCCACTGCCTTTGGCAGTTTTCTCTTGTGAGAGGAACTAGTAGCAATCTTCCCTTGAGTCAATACTCCATCTTGGACAGAAAGGTCCAATTCATACAAAGTCTTTTCATTTATCTTGTTTTATACCCAAGGTAGGCCAACCAGTAGTCTTGACCTTAAAGTGAGAAAGAAGAGAGGTGATCAATGCACCATAGCCAACAACACAGTGATTCTCAATGCAATGAGTTAAATGTTGGATAAAGAGAGAAGAGAAATTAATTTGAATGTGGTGGTCAAGGCAAAACATATAACACATATCCTAGAGACCCACCTCATTCCTCTTTTCAGTTCTAGGAATGAGTGCTCTCCAAACAAGATTAAACAAAATCTTGTGGACAGGAGAGAGAAGATTGTGATTTATTTTGTTTTGGCCAACAGTTCCCCCAAAGGATTGAACAATATCATCTTGGGAGAAATTGGGAAAGTCGACAGTTCCTTTCCTCTTAAAATATAGATCAGTTCCTTTGCAAGGAACTTCCCATATTTCTGATAAAGTTTCTTGGGAAAAATAAATTTTCTTCCCCCTAACTTTTGTAGTACATACTCCATCAGTGTTGATGAAGTTTGCACAAAATTCATCCATAGCTAAAGGAACTCACTCAGAAAAGAATGATCGTTGTCAATCTCAAAAATTTGATTTTCAATATCAAAATATATGGAATAACTGTCTCCCTTACTATCTATAAGTAAAAAAGTATCATCAGAGATGAAATTCCAAATGTCCATGACACGAAATATACCATGTTCTTTTAGTATATTAGTTAATTCATTGAATCTAACTTTCTTGGGCCACTCCAAATCGACACAAAATCCTAAAACATACCTTGAATCACTTCGCTCCACTCTTTTCTTGGAAGAAGAAGTAGCAGTTCCTTTGGAAGGAACAGATGTAGCTTCTTCTGCCCCTGAACTAGTTCCGGGTTTCTTCCTCATCATCTTCCCCAATCAGTTTTCTTCTTCTCACACTTTTCCTAGGTGACTCCAATTTTTGCTCTTCTACCGCCATTGTTGTTTCTTGAGAAGTTTCGGCTTCTAGGGTTTTGGATGGAGAAGAGGGATTTTCCATTTGAGGGTGTTGGGAGTTTTTGCTTTTTGAAAAGGTGAATTGAGAGAGGTTTTTGCCATTTGGTGAAAATAAATTGTGGTTTTATGTGGTGTGAAGAGGTGTGAAGGAGATGAACAATGGTGAAGTTGAAGCGTTTAAGGAACACGGTTTTGGAAGGGAAGAAGGAAGAAGATGCATGTAATAGTAAATGAAGAGTTACAAGCGTAAAAATTAAAAGAATTAAAACAAAAATGAAAGATAAAAGTAAAAGAAAAGATTAAAAGGAAATCATGACTTGATTAAATCTGATTCCTATATTTTTGGGATTTTTCGGATTTGGATTTTTTTATGGACTTTCTAATTTATGGAAAGAAGATAAATTCTAAGGAACTTTTGCTATAGGAACAACTTATGCTAAATATCAACATTCTTCATATCATGCATGTTTCTTTAACTTAGGAACAATAAGAGGAATATTATATGACATTTGTGAGTAGCTTTATTCCTTTGAATCCATGTATATGTTTTCAACATCTTAATTTGCAATGGTCTTAGGCAATTAATCACAGTTACTTAATATCACATAGATTAAGACAAATCAATTCAGTTATGGGGGAATGGAATAGGAACAATTACTTAAGTTTTATTAAACCTAACTCCAGCCTTAATTTTTCAAATCTATCTCTTTGTAGAGGCTTGGTTAGTATATCAGCAATCTGATTTTCAGTTTGACAAAACTCAAGTTTAATCAAACCTTTTTCCACATTTTTGTTTAGAAAGTGATGTCTGATATGTATATGCTTAACTCTTGAATGATGCATTGGATCTTTTGAAATACTAATGGCGCTAGTATTATCACAATAAATAGGAACACAATTAAAGATTATTCTATAGTCACAAAGTTATTGTTTTATCCAAAGCATTTGAGAGCAACATGCAACAGCAGCTACATATTCTGCTTCAGTAGTGGATAAAGCAATTGTATTTTGTTTCTTGGTGCTCCAAGAAACTAAACTATGACTAAGAAATTGAACCATACCTGAGGTACTTTTCCTATTTACAAGATATCCAGCATAGTCAGTATCAGCATATCCTCTTAACACAAATGTATTAATTCTTGGATAGAATAGTCCAAGATCATCTGTTCCTTTAAGATATCTAAGAATTCTCTTCACAACAGTTAGATGAGACTCCTTGGGATTTGCTTGAAATCTAGCACACAAACCAACACTAAAAGCTATGTCTGGACTACTAGCAGTTAGATACAAAAGTGAATCAATCACGCCTCTATATTTTGTTTGATCAACACTTGTTCCTATGGAATCTTCATCTAATCTAGTTGAAGTTCCCATATGAGTGTGATTTATCTTTGAGTTTTCGAGGCCATATTTCTTAATCAGTTCCTTTATGTATTTTTGTTGGTGAATAATTATTCCTTTTTCAGTTTGCTTAATTTGTAACCCAAGAAAGAAATTTAACTCACCTATCATGCTCATCTCAAATTCATTACTCATAAGGTTTGAGAACTCTTTGCATAATGATTCATTAGTTGCTCCGAAAATAATGTCATCAACATATATTTGAACAAGTAGTATGTCAGTTCCTTTCGATTTTAGAAACAAAATTTTATCCACTTTTCCTCTTTTAAAGTTGTTTTCTAAAAGGAACTTAGATAATCTCTCATACCATGATCTAGGCGCTTGCTTTAACCCATAAAGATCCTTGTCAAGCTTGTAGACATGATTTGGGAGATCATTGCTTTCAAATCCAGGGGGTTGTTCAACTTATACATCTTCATTTAAATAGCCATTTAGAAATGCACACTTGACATCTATTTGATACAGTTTAAATCCCATATAAGCAACAAATACAATTAGTATTCTAATGGCTTCAAGTCTAGCAATAGGAGCAAAGGTTTCTTCATAGTCAATTCCTTCTTTTTTATTATAAACTTTTACTACAAGTCTAGCTTTATTCCTTACAATTGTTCCATACTCATCTAGTTTATTTCTAAACACCCATTTTAGACCAATTACTTTTTGTTGTTTAGAAGAGGGAACTAGATGTCATACCTTGTTTCTTTCGAACTCATGTAATTCAGCTTGCATAGCAGTGATCCAATCAGAATCAGTTAGGGCTTCTTCATGATTTCTTGGTTCTATCATTGATAACAACGCATGAAATGCACAAAAATTCCTTAACTGAGATATACTTTGCCTACCTTTGGATATGTCACTTATTATGAGTTCCACTGGATGTGATTTTTTATGTCTCCAAGGTTTTGGTTGAAACTCCCTTATAGGAACAGGTTGATCCTCTTAAGTTTCATGAGATGATGAGGAGCTTTTGTTCATTTGTTCCTCTTTCAGCAATTGTTGTATTAGTTCCTTCAACATTTTCGTTCTTAATAGGAACAGGAACAGTTCCATCATCTTGAGGAACAGGAACATCAGTGTTATGAATGTTTTTATCTACTTCGTTCCTTTCCTCTTTTATTTCTTCTTCCTCAATTGAATCTGCATCTTTCTCATTTGGTCGTACCAAGCCAATCTCAAAGTCATCAACCTGTTTGCTTGGATTAAAATTGTCAGATTCATCAAAGATTATGTGGATACTTTCTTCAACACACATAGTTCTTTTATTGTAAACTTTATACGCTTTACTGTGTGATGAATATCCTAAGAATATTGCTTCATCACTCCTTGCATCAAATTTTACAAGATTATCTTTCCCATTATTATGAACAAAACATTTGCAACCAAATGTTCTGAAATGAGTAATATTGGGTTTCTTTCCAAAATAAAGCTCATAAGGAGTTTTGTTAATGATAGGTCTCATCATGGCACGATTTATTATGTGACAAGCAGTATTAACAGCCTCAGCCCAAAAGTTCTTTGGAAGTTCACTAGCAATTAGCATGGTCCTAGTCATTTCTTCCAAAGTTCTATTTTTCCTTTCTACAACCCCATTTTGTTGTGGTATCCTAGGGGTAGAAAAATTATGGTCTAGGCCATGGTTTCTGCTTAAGTCATTAAATTTATAATTTTCAAATTCTTTACCATGACCGGATCTAATATGCATCAATTTGTGATCACTCAAATTTTGAACTCTTTTAGCAAAGACAAGGAACTCATTATAAGTCTCATCCTTACTAGAGAGAAAAATAACCCAAGTATACCTAGAGTAGTCATCAAAAATAACTAACATATACCTCTTTCCACTTCTACTTTGAATTCTCATAGGGCCACACAAATCCATATGAATTAATTCTAAAGGTTTTGTGGTGCTCACAACAGTTTTAGATTTGAAAGAGGATCTAATATGCTTTCATTTGGCACATGCATCACAAACTTGATCAATATGAAATTTTATAAATGGTAATCCCAAAACAATATATTTTGATCGAAGTTTGTCAAGTAATGAAAAGCTAGCATGTCCTAGACGCTTATGCCATAAGAGTGGATCATCTTCAATAACACTAAGGCATGTCAAATTGTTTTTAGGAACAAGATCAAGATCCACAATATATGTGTTCCCTTTCCTTGTTCCTTCCAAGATGACATTCTTAGAGTTAATGTTAACGATCAAGCATTTTCCACTATTAAATTTAACAACATTTTCCTTGTCACAGAATTGGGAAATACTTAAAAGATTGTGCTTTAAACCTTCAACTAGAAATACTTTATCAATGGAATGTGATGGTGACTTACCAATCTTACCCATGGCAACTTTGTTACCTTTCTTATTGTCACCAAAAGTCACACTTCCACCTTCATAGGTTGAGAGTGAGAGAAACTTAGATTTGTCTCCTATCATATGCTTAGAACAACCACTATCAAGATACCAAGTGTTGTTCCCCCTCACTCCAACCTGCAAAAATCAACTAGTTGTTAGTTGTAGGAACCCCTTGTTTCGTGGGTTCCTGTTCTTGACTAGCATTTGATTTGGCAACCCATTTCATGTTGCTCAACTTCACATTTTTGCCAATCATTCCAGTTCTTAGTTGACATTGATTTATGTAATGACCTATCTTTCCACAGTACATGCAAAATTTATCACTAGGTAGGTCAACATATTTCTTATGCTTGTTCCTCTTCTTGTAGTTTTCAAAACCAATACCTTCTCTTCTTTTAGTCTGTGGTCTCTCAATCCATTTAGGAACATCCATCACTTTGCCTCTGTTCCTTGCAACAACCAGTTCCTTCTTGAGATTACAGATATGTTCCTTTAAACATTTTTCTCTTTATTCAAATTTTCGATCTCAGATCTGTAACCTTTCAAAGGAATTGATCTAATATCAAAGGAACTTAGCAACAGGGACAAATTCCTTTAAGTGTGAAATTTCTAAATTGATTAGATAATTTTCATTCTTCACACTCTCATATAATTCCTTGATTTTTAAGTTCTTATAAAATAAATTAAAGAACCTAGTTTCAACATCCGTTCTCATTTTCTTAAGCCATTCTATATGTTCTTTACAAACTTTAATAGCTTGTTCAGTTTGCTCACGTTTTTCACGTTCATCTCTACATTCAAGAATTGCATCATAAAGAATATCATAAATTTTAGGCCTAGTTTTTCCATCTAAGTCTGATTCAAGTCCATGTTGGCTTACCTCAACATTTTCTTCATCTTCTTTTTCGTCAGTGTTTGGCATGAGGCAAAGATTTACAGTTTCTTCAGTTTGTTGTTCTTCTTCCTCTTCAGTCTCTGAATCTCCCCAAGCTGCTATCATAGCCTTTCGAACGATCGCTTTAGAGAAAGGTGCTTTAGATTCCTTGTTCCTTTCAGCGAAGCGTTCCTTGTTCCTTTCTTTGGTCTTATCATTTTCCCAAAGTGGACATTCCTTGATGAAGTGATTTGTACTACCACATTTATGACAAGCAGCTTTGTTAGAAAACTTTTTAGTTTTACCTTTGAAGTTCCCATTCTTCATGTTCCTATACATCTTTCGAAATTTTCGGACCATGAGTGATGCTTCCTCTTCTTCTGAGTCAGAGTCATCTTCATCATTTGCTTTCAAGGCAATGGATTTTGACTTAGATATTTCACCATACTCAGTATCAAGGTGGAGCTCATGAGTCATGAGTGATCCAGCAAGCTGTTCCAAGTTGAACTTAGTGAAGTCTTTTGTTTCTTGTAAAGCAGTGACCTTAGCCATCCATCTATCCTTAGGAAGACTCCTAAGAACTTTTCGAGCATGTTCCTCTTATAAAATAAACTTACCAAGAGAAGCTAACTCATTAATAATGTTAATAAAGCGAGTAAACATCTCTTGTATGCTTTTCTTAGTCTTCATGGAGAACAGTTCATATTGATTCATTAGTAAATCAATGTTAGATCTCTTGACTTCATTAGTTCCTTCATAGGTTACTTCTAGTAAATCCCATATTTGCTTTGCGGATTTGCATCCCATGATCCTATTGTGTTCATGGGGTCCAAGTCCATAATGCAACAATTTAATAGCCATTGCATTTACTTCCATTTTTCCGAAATCAACTTTGTCATATTGAGAGAAGGGTTGAGAAATTACATCATTTTTGTCATTAGTAGTTGTGACCTCAAAATCACCAACTTCAATGACTCTCTATACCTGGTAGTTTTCGGCCTTGATGAATATCTCCATTCTATTCTTCCAGTAGGAATAGAACTTCCCATCGAACATAGGAGGCCTTTGCGTAGAGTAACCTTCCTCAAGTTTCTCGGTGGTATTCATTGTTCCTTGGATCTTTTTCTCAATAGGGTTTCCTATCTTTCGTGAGTTCTAGCTCAATTGTTATTTCAATAGGAACAATACATGAGGGGGGGTGAATTGTATGTGTAGAAATAAACTTAACTGTTTGCGGAATTTTAAACTTGAACAAAGAAACAAGCTAAAGGAACACAAGGGATTTTTACGAGGAAAAACTTCTTGGGCCCAATAAGAAGAAACAACCTTGACCACTAGGGATTTTAAACTCAACTCTTTCACTAATTAGGCCAACCCACTTTGTTACAACCTAATTCTACTCACGGGCCACACCTTGAGTTCCTAAACTCAAGTTCCTGAACAATTGTTCTCTTAACAGTTGTTCCTCTCAACTTCACTTGAAGTTTTCTCACTTTAACTCGCTTCACTCAAAGCTTCTCTCTTACAGAACTTCACTCAAAGTCCCCTACCCCAAAAACCAAAATAAATCGATCAAATAAACTTAGTGGAATTAGAGTAAGAAGGCAAAGAACAAATGGCTTTTATGAGAGAATGAAGGCACTGACACTTTACTTAGTTAAACTCACTAAATCACTTGGTCAGACACAAACTGGAACTTAATTAGACATAAGTATTTATAGTGGTAATAACTTAGAACGTGGGATTAAAACATGTGTTAGTGGTAAAACCATTATCCCATGATGTTCCTTACCCGGAGGAACACGTACCTCATTCAACCCATGATCTCCATGATCACTGTTAAACGTGGGAGATAATTGTGTTACTGCTCGCTTAATTTTAGCAACCACTCAAAGCATTAATTCGAAAATCTGATTTAAATTAAAAAGCATTTTAATTATTAAAACCAAAATAAAATCCTTTTATCAAAAATATTATCTTTAAAATATTTTCCATAAAAACCGAAAAGGATATTTATTATCTTTATAAAATATAATGTTTTCCTTAAAAAGATTTTCCTTAAAATCAGATTTTTCCTTAAATAAAACAGTTACCTAGAATCTAGGCATAAATTAATCAACAGACATAATTAAACCGTTGTACAGCTTCATCCTAGGTCTAGTTCCTTTTAATAGTTAGTTCCTTTAACATATTAGTTAAGCGCCAGTTCGTCTGTTCCTTACAAAGGAACAAATGCTCATTCTCATTCTAAATTGCCATAGTTCCTTACCATTCTTACTCGTTGCTTTACAATGGAACTAGAAACAAAAAGCCTCACTTTAGTCTTCTTGTTCCAATGTTGCTCCAGTACCAAATTTTGAAACATCTTTACTTAGTCTTCAAAATCCCAACTTGATTTCTTCCTTGACTTAGTATTCTCTTTGTTCCTTTCATTGATACCTTGAAATTCATTCACTTAAACAACTTGTTAGTCCAATACTTAGTTTGCATCTTTGTTCCTTTGTCATCATCAAAACTAGTGTTCAACATACATGACTTAATCCAGATTATCCACTTAGGGTGGAACCCTAACTTTTCTAAAGTGACAAGGACATAATTCCATTCAATACGGTCATAAGCCTTCTCCATATCCAACTTAATGGCCAACCAGCCTTCATTACCTCCTTTATTTTTAAAAGAGTGAAACACTTCATGAGCAATAAGAATATTATTCTGAATTAGTCTCTCTAGGATGAAGGCACCGTGAAGCGGGTGGATAATTTTACCAAGAAAATTTTGAAGACGAATAGTCAAAATCTTAGAGATGACCTTATATATAGTAGAATATAAGCTAATTGGATGAAAGTGATTGGCAGATTCTGGCTGATCAACCTTAGGAATTAACATTATGAAAGTATGATTTACTTCACTAAGCATCCTCCCAGAGTGAAAAAACGTCTTACTGCTCTACAAACCGAACCCCTAACAAGAGACCAATATTTTGAAAGAAATAAGGAGGAAAGCCATCAGGACCCGGTGTTTTATCTGGAGCGATATCAAAAAACCGCCCTTTTAATTTCTTCACTTGAGACATCTTGGATTAGACAATCATTATCTTGGTTTGAAATAAATGGTGAGATAAGCTCGAAATCAAAATCCGAATAAAAAAAACTCCTCATTCGACGTAAAACGATTGATAAATTCTAACGTGATTTCTTTTTTGATAAGGGTTGGGTTTGAAATAGAAATCCCAGCACTAGAGACAAAATGTTTAATTTGCTTACGGTTACGACTAATCTTAGCAGCGGAGTGATAATACGAGATATTAGCATCACCATTCAACCAGAAATTTTCTTTACATTTTTGCTTCCAATAGGCTGATTGATAAGAGAATAGCTTAGCTCTCTTAGTTAAAAGTCTATCCTGGAGAGATTGAAATTTAATATCAGAGGGGTGAGAGATAATATTAGATTGCACCATGATTAGCTTAGAATCAACCTCTTGGATTTGTCTGAAAATATTACCAAACTTAGTTTTATTCCAATCTTTGATATTCCCTTTAAGAGATTTACATTTTTGCATTAATTGGAACATAAAAGAACCCGTAAATTTCTTACACCAAGAACGTTTAATAAGGGTATCAAAATCCTTCCTAGTACACCACATTTTTTCAAACCGGAAAAGGGGAGTTTTTTTTATGAGCAATGATATCAAGATTTAGCATTACTTGGCAGTGATCCGAGGAGGTAAAAACATGGTTAACTAAATTAGCATCAAAGAATAAAGATAACCAAGATAGACTAACAATAGCCCTATCTAATTTTTCAAAAAGATTATCCACCCTACTTTTCTTTTTTCTCCAAGAAAACTTGTTCCCCGAAGAGGGAAGATCAATGCAATTAAGCGAACTTAAGAGATCATTCATACGAGATGATCTAGAAAAATTAAAAGGAGCACCACCTAGTTTATCACAACTAGAACCAATCTCATTAAAATCGCCCAAAATTATAAAGGGGAGGGATAAAGAATTAGCATAAGAAATAACCTCACTCCAAAAAACATTTTTATCTTGGGATCTAGCTGGGGCATAAATAAAAATAGCAACAAAACAAAGATTAGGGATAAGATAATGAATATTACAAACCACAAAACAAGGAGAGTTGTGCATAATAGTAAGATTAAAAGGCTTAACAGGGTCCTCCTTCCACAACAGCCACAACCCACATGAAAGACCATGAGTGGGTACAGCTTCACTAAACTTGAACCCAGCACTCCTTATACAAGCAGGAGTGGGAACAGATCTTGACTTGGTTTCACATAGCATAAAAATAGATAGCCTATTTACAATACCAAAGTTTTTAACTTCTAACAAAGCATTTTTCCTACCACAACCATGAATGTTCCAAGAACTCGAAGTCGTTTTAACATATTAGCAAAAAAGGATAGATACTGGAATCACACTAACTAAGCACGAGATTTCTTCAGGGCAGAGGAGGCCGAGTCCTCAATACCATTGCTCTTCCTCCTCTTGGATGAACTAGAGAGGGAGGTATCATGCTCAACCCCCAATGTTTCAATATTCTTAACAATAGAGCTTTCAGAATCAATAGAACGAAAGGATTTATCAGGTTGGGACTGGTAACTATCCGTAGAATTACCCTCATTGAGAAGCAAAGTCACATTGTAAACACCAGAATCATAGAGAGAGGGATCGCTCGTCTCAACTCTAAAAAGAGGAGCAAATTTATTCCCCATATCAATCTCAGGATAGACAATCTAGAGAGGGACTGGAGAAAGAACATTAACAACAGCAAGGGATGGAGCAAATACCTCCTCTCCATTCAATCTCTCAGAGGGCTGAACAGCCATCATGCTTTGCTGGAACTCGAGAGTAAAGGGGCAAAGCTTAGAGAGGGGCCTCATTACCTCACCACCAGACTCATCATCCTCTCTGTCAGTAAACTTACCATGATAAGCAGCCATAAGAATGGCCTTACCCTTACCTTTGCCATGCCCAGCAGATGGAATAGATGAACCAGCAGTAGTTGGTCTAGAAACAGGATCTTTAAACACAATCCCAGCAGCCCTCTTAGGCAAAAAACCAGAACAATTCATAGAAACATCAGAATGATGCAAGTTTAGAGATTGTCTCACCAAGGCTTTGGGCTTAGCTGGCACCAGATTGGCTTGCTGAGCCCAGGTGTCAGCATTTGCTTGCCTATTAGCCTTAGTGAGAGCATCAACTAAACATTGCTGCTTAGGATTCTTCAAGAGACAAATATTAACCTCCCTTTGAGGAGCAATTAGCAGAGGACATTTATCAGTTACATGAGCATCAGCACCACAAAATGAACAACTAGAGGAGAAATCCTCGTACCAAACAATGTAACCACAGGTTTTACCCCCAATTTCAGTGATTTCAACATACTCTAAAACAGGCTCACATATATTGACTCTGATACAGGCCCTTGTAAACCTGATTTTGTTTCCTAATAAAGACCTAGAGTCCAACTTCACCAAGGTACCAACATTATTAGAAGATAGCAAATAATCAATGGACTGGAAGTTAAGTAATTCAGTAGGAAATCTAGGAATGCGAACCCAAAAATCCACCCATTTAATTTCCTCCAAGAAAGGATCAAAATCTGGCTTCCAGGAATGAATGACAAATATATCACCTTGGACATGCCAATGTCTCTCAGACCAAACCAAAAACAAATCATTAGGGTTGGCAAATCTAATAAGAACCCAATGATTCACCATCTCCAAGTACTCCATATCACCTTTTATAAATTTCCAGTCTGATTTAGTTTTAGAAATGATAGTACGAATGTCAAGAGGCACACCCAACATTTTACCAACTAAACAAGTTTTCGACAACTCATCTATATCTTTTTGAACTTGGGAGAGTTTATTAAGTAAGAACTATGGGCTCAGAGAAATTACCAGCGAGAAGGGGATCAGCAGTAGACACATTCTGCAGAAGAGGATATGAAGTAGAGGTGAAAATATCACCACTTTGATCACCAAAACCAATAGAGAGCAGCGCAACTAGAGGTGCATCACCCCCCACAGGGGGAGAAGAAAAATTGCATCTTTGAAAGAAATATTCTTAGCCATTAAACAACAAAGCCACAACAAACTTAGAACAATTAGACAATTAGAGAGAGCAAAAAACAAAGAGATAGGATAATTGGATGAATAAAACAAACTCCCTCGAATGGGGTTTATATAGTATATAGAGTTTGCATGAGCCAACTGCCCAAAAGCAAACCTTTGGTACTGATAAATGAGACTTACCATCGCATTTAATGCGAGCCATACCTGATAGCCCAATTTACTCGAATCAGCGAGCTTAGCACGCCAATTACAGCAACAATGAAGGACATAAGTCCTTCTGCACCAACGAAACCTCACATTAACACTCCAAAAACCCTTCACTCTCACTAATGTTCTCTGAATCGCAATAAATGAAGTGAGAGAACCCCTCACATAGAAAAGCCCCAATGTACTGAAACCCTAGAAAAGGGGAATTAATTAGCCCTAAAAACATAGGGATAATTACTGAAGATAAGCCTAAAACAAGCTGGAAACTAGGTCCGAGCCTAAAATTAAGTAGATTTAAATGAGAACTAACACTACACTCTATCGGTGTAGGGAAATCATTACAGCGATACTGACTGAACTTTAACAACAACACCCGCAATCTCCACGAAGACAGGTGGAAGGAACTGAGGATTCACAAAGCAAACTGAGAATTCAAATAGGCATTGAGATGCCAAAGAGATATTGGCTTGAATTTAGATGAGAACTTGGGAATTTTTTATGATATCGGGTTTCTAGGGTTTCTTGGGACTTCTCTCTTTTTTTTCCTTCTCTTTCTCTCTCTAGCTTTCTCTCTCATCTAATGAAAAGATTTGCGTTTTTTTGAAAACTTTGGTTGAATATGAGAAAATTGTTATTGTCTTATCGAAACTAGGATTTTTTTATTTTTACCACCTTATAAATAACCTGTTTTAAACTTTACCACCTTTTGGTTTTTTTTTTTCAATTTTACCACATTAAAGTTTTCAACTCATTAAAAATCACCACCTTGACACAGCTCCGACGAAGAATCCGAAGAGGGGGGTCCTAGATAACTGTTTTATGTTTAGTTTCCCTCCATTTTTCCCCTTATTACCCTCGGTTTTTCATTTCCTCTTCATTAAAACCCCAATTTTGTCTTTCAATCCCTCTAAAAATCCAAATTTCTTTGATGAAAATTTGATTCAAGTTAGGGCTTACCATTTTTTGATAAATTCGACCTTAATCAAAGGATAAATTGGAGCATCTGCTATTGTTAAATTTATGATTTCTTCGCCCAGTTTAATAGGCTAGGGTTCTTCCTGAATTTAGGGCATTCTTGTTCATTGAATTTTTTGGTAAATTGGGCCTAAATTGGGGCATCTATGGTGTTATTTAGCATAATGTTTGCTTTGGTTTTCATTCATCTTCATTATTATAGGCCCATAATGTCTCAGTCTTCTCCCCATAACCACCAAAAGTGCAACTATAGAATTCCACTTGCTGCAAAAGTCGAAATAAAGGAGAAGAGTGAGGAGCTTGGTATTCTGGATTTTTGGGTGAAGTGGAGGAGAGAGAGAGGGTAAAAGAATCTCTGTAAATATCCAAGATGAGTTGATGATTTTACATAGAAGGTTGAAGATAAAAATGTGAATTGTTTAAGGAAATGGAATGGTGAATGAAGAAAGAGAAAGAAATCGGGAAGAGAGAGACTAAAACAGGGGGGAAAAGTTTTTTAATCCGAAATGTGGGACCTCCCTCACCGGATTCTTGGCCGGAGCACGAGTTAAGTGGTAGTTTTTAGTGAGTTGGAAGGTTTAAGGTGGTAAAATTGAAAAAAAAAAAAAAAAGGTGATAAAGTGTAAAACAGCCTACTTATAAAATAGTAAAAATAAAAAAATTCTTTACTATATTCGTAAATTACTTTTTTTTGGAGCACACTTGCATATAATCTGGTCAGTTGTGCAGGTTGGTGCTTAGAAGCTCTATTCTGTACTTTATGAGCTGTTTACAACTATATAAGTATCTTCTTATCGTTAGTTGATTTCTGTTGATTAGTCAAAAATGTTTGTCATCTACAAATTGCTGCTTTTGATTACAGGGCACTTGACACCAACCACTTGGCCACCTGATCTTTACAGCTTACTATAACTTCCAATCTTTCATACATACATTTCCCGTAATATGTAATTCATAACTAGATGAATTCAACAAAACCTTTATGTCTCTTGCAAGTCTGCATATACATCTTAGCGGTATTGGCATTGTTTACTTTGATGAAAATGTGGTATATTAATGATGTATTATCATCATAAATTGTTTCACATGGACTTCTATTTATTTGATTCTGTTTTTGAGATTAAACTTTTGACATGAAATCTTAAGCTACATCTATTTTTTATTCATCTAAATAGTTTGACTTAAACGTTTATTAATGTATAACTTTTAACTATTAGTATCAATAAGTATTTACAAGTTGAACTTTTACAAGTTGGATGCAGCTGCTGGTGTCATTATTTGTAATCATGAAGGCCAGTTTATTCATGCCAAAGCCTTCAATCTCGGCCACACTTCGGTTCTTATTGCCGAAGCCAGTGCACTGCAACAAGGTAATAACATCGCTTTGCAAGCGGGTATTCATAACATCATCATTGAAGGGGATAACCTCTTGGTTATCAACGCCATTAATAATCTTTGTTCTACTCCATGGAAGATTGCTACTATTCTTGCTGATTGTAAGCTCATGCTCACTCCATTTGCTTCTTGCCAAGTCAGACATGTGTTCAGGGAAGCAAATCGTGTTGCTGATTGGATAGCCAATGTCTAGTTTCGCTATTTCTCCTTGTAATAACTCTTCTCTTACTTCCATTCTTGCATCCGACACATTAGGTATTCCCCTCGCGATGAGGGCAGCTTAATGTTATTTTCTTACCTTTTAAAAAAAAAAGTTGAAATTTTAAAAATGTATATTTAGGTCAATTTAACAAGAGTACAAAACCTCACATTATTATATTTTTCTTTATGTATATATATCATTAACAATGGTCAAAGTGGAGTTAGTGACGATACTCTATATCGCAAAAGAACGAAGCCTATTGGTTAAAAGAAGAGGAGGAATCAAATGGTATAAATTATAACATATGGAGTAACAAAAATACTCTATCCAATCCTTTCTGATGTTCCTTGTTAGGATATTTTTCTTAGACTCAAATAATACTCAAATTAAGAACATCAAAACAAGACAGAGTTTGTTATGAAAAAGTACTTCTTAGCATAGTATGATTAAAAATTTCTTGAAAAGAAATATTTGAATAAAATCCATTACAATAACCTAGTTTCCCCCTTTTATCCTTGTTCCTACATAAGCTAATTCTATGCAGATGTCCACCTATTTTTCTTGTCTGGGTGTCCACTTAGCAACCATGGAAACTGGGATCCCCTCAAGATCTAAAAATGAAGGGGGTATATGTTTCGAGCAACTTCCCTTGTATGATAGCTAAGTAGAGCTGAAAATCACATGGACTTTAGAAACATGTAAAAGTCTATTGGACCACATACATTGAAAGGAATCGAGTTGAAGGTTGTCAATGGTTTAAATAACTCCATGTTTTTTGTTATAAATTCAAGGGCCCAAATGGCAGGCTTTATTCATATCTTTCAAGGCTTCTTTAGAGCCCGTTTGGGATCATTGTCACTTTTTAGTTTTTTTTTTTTTATTATTTTGTGAGTGTGTAAGTCATATGATATAAATAGGGGTGTGCACAAACCGGTCCGGACCGGAATTTGGACCGGACCGGACCGACCGGACCGGACCGGAGATTCCGGTCCGGTCCCCGGTCCGCCCAAAATCAAGATTCCGGTCCACCGGTCCGGTCTGGTCCAAACCCGGAAAATTCCGGTCCGGACCGGTTGGACCGGAATTTCTATTGTTTTAGTAAAAAAAAAAAATTATATGTTAAAAAAAAATTTAAAAGGTAGAAAGTTAGAAACTTAAAAACCTACTATTTATTCTTTTAGGATTATTAACATTAAAATTATTAATTTTTAATGTATATAATTTATAAATATATTTAAATAAAATAAAAAAGATTTTTTTTTTTTTAAAAAAAAATTCCGGTCCAAGAGGTCCAGGACCGGACCGGACCGGAAAAATTCCGGTCCGTTCCGGTCCGGTCCCGGTCCAGGAAAACCCCGGATTCCGGTCCACCGGTCCAGCCGGTTCCGGTTCCGGTCCGGTCCTGGACCGGTGCACACCCCTAGATATAAATGGTATAATAAACTTAAAATTAGTTATATTTATACTAAACATATCAATTTTGAAAACTCATAATAGAAAACTGGAAACTACATTTGGCATCACTGTCAGTTTCTAGTCTTGGGTTTTAATGATATCAAATTCAAAATTATGTAAGTAGAAACTCAAATCTAAATTTAGTCATTTGAATTTGATTTAGTCAATTTTGAAATTAAACTGACAACAGAAACTTAGGCCCTGTTCTTTTGAACTTATTTTGGCTGAACTGAACTGAACTTATTTTATTTTTGCTGAACTGAACTTATTTTTGCTGAACTGAACTTATTTTTACTTATTTTTGCTGAACTGAACTTATTTTTGCTGAACTGAACTTATTTTTACTTATTTTTGCTGAAAATAAGTCCAAAAGAACAGGGCCTTAGAAACTTATTTTCTAGTTTCTATATTTATGTTTTTTGTTTTCAAATAAAAGAAACTGAAAACTATAAATTAAAACAAATAGGCCCCATTTTATGATTTCCATATTTTTGTTTTTAGTTTTCAATAACTAAAACTGGAAATAAAAAAAATAATAACGAATAGGCCATTTAATAGTTTTTAGTTTTCAATAAAACTGAAAACTGGAATTAAAAAATAATAAGGAATTGGACCTTAGTTTTTAGTCTTAACCTCTGATATACTCTCTCCATCTTTTAAGGATCTTCCTATTTATGTGGAAACATAAACCGAGGTAAGAAGAGAAAGAGTGTGCAATTGAGTCTTTTTTGTTTATTAAATAGAAGAGAGAATATGGTTGTAAGATAGTTAAAAATTATGTGAGTCCAATAAGTGGGTAAAGTAGTGTGAAAAGAGAACAAAACTACAAGAAAATATATATTGCAATTTGTTGTGATCTTTTTTCTATTTGATAAAGTGTGAAAAATTATATTCTTGGGATAATTTTCTAGATTACTAATTGGTGGTAGGTGTAACCCTAAATATATGCAATGTGCGTGACTAGACGAGACGTCAAAATATAATTTGGGGCCTTAAATTACTACATTTTCTATATTAAATTTAGGGAATTTTGTCAGAAACAACCTTTTAAATACAAGTTTTTGCGAGAAACAACCTTTTAAAAAAAATATGGCAAAAGAAGACCTTAAGAATAAAATATTTTGCGAGGAATAATCTCGACCCATTTTCCGGCATTTACCAAGCATTTTTCAGCGTTAACTCGTTAAAACCAAACATGTGGAGGGCATGTGAACTGCATCTTTTATGTTTCAACCTTGTTTTTCTCCATTTTTCGACATTGACCAAGTATTTTGCGATATTGACTTTATCAATATATGAAGGAAATGGGGTTGAAACATAAGAAATGTGAGTTACATGCCTTGCCATGTTTGGTTTTAGTGAGTCGAAGTCGCAAAATACTTGGTCAACGCCCTGAAAATGGGTCAAGGTTGTTCCTCACAAAAAAAATTACTTTTAAGGTCTTATTATGCCAGATTTTTTTTAAAAGGTTGTTTCTCACAAAATCTTCTATTTAAAAGGTTGCACTGACAAATTTTCCTTAGATTTAATTATTGTAGTTGGACTCCTTTTTATAGATAATTCAGATTGCATATTGTTACGGTGTTGATCAACCTGTCTTTCTCATAGTAAATATATATTTCTCATAAGTAATATAAGATTGTCAAAGTAGAATTTGTGAATAATGTCAAAAATTCAAAATGGTAGAATTAAAAAAAAAACGGAGGAAGTATACTAGTTATGGTTAATAGTTACACTTTCACTTTTGACAGTATTCACAAATTTGTGAATAACCTCCGTTCCTTTTTAATAGTTACACTTTCACTTTTGACACTATTCACAAATTTCCCTTTGACCATCATTTGTGATTTATGGTTAAGAGAAAATATAGTCATGTGGGGTCTTATTTGATTCGTCTTGATATGTACGTTTAGAATATCAACTTTTTATATTTTTTACAAATACAAAATTAGAGATATAAAGGCTCAAAGTAGTGCATCGACATGCGTGAAAAGTGTAAGTGTAACTATTAAAAAGAAACGGATGCAGTATTTTATTAAGCATTACTATAATTAGAATATAACTAATCTCTAATGCGTAATCTAGGATATGTTTTTAGGTTATATTTTCTTCACATGAAATAATATGATCAGATTTGATTTTTTTTATAATCTGATTTGGTCTGGTATGAACCCTTTTGGTCTGATCTGGTAATCTGACTAAACTTTGACTATATTACTAGTTACTACACCAATATGTAAGGAATAACACATCTATATATGATCTTGCTGAATTCACCTCAACAATGTATTGAGAACTCCCCCTCCTCGGATTTCTGTATGATTGTATATGTTATGGATTGTAACATACTATCTTTTTACTTAATTGAATTATTATCCGTATTTCACCCAAAAAAATATGATTACGACAAGAAGTCAAGTATAAGCAATCCTCCATTTTAAAATATTTGACACAGTTTGACTTTTGCATTTGTCACTCAATCTCCTTTGCTTGTGTTTTGCGATTTCTACGTAAGAAAAAATATAGTTATGAGAGATTTCTTTAGAATTGTCTCGACATATATACTTTTAAAATATCAAATTTTTATAATTTTTACACATGGAAAATTAGAGATATTGCATAATAAAAAATTTGTATTGACCAGCATGTCGAGAGAAGTGTGTCAATTATTTTCAAACAGAGGAAGTACTTAATTGCGAAGGCACAATACTTTTACCTTGTAATTATCATCATCATTTTTATTATTATTATTATTATTGTTGTTGTTGTTGTTGTTTTTATTATTGTTATATTGGTGAAGAGAATTGCCCTATTGGATGGAACTTCTCTTAGGTTAACCTAGCTCGATTATATAGATAAAGCTCTTTAAGAGTTGCAGGGAAGAGTAAGCAATCCTATCGGCAAAGCACAACCAGTGCAATTTGGGCCCAGTTCTTTTGGACTTATTTTCAGTTCAGTTCAGTTTATTATTATTATTATTATTATTGTTATCATTATTATTATTTCAGTTCAGTTCAGTTAAGTTTCGTTCAGTTCAGTTCAGTTCCGTTCAGCCTAGTACAATCTAAAAGAACGGAGCTTTGATCAAGATTGTGAGATTATACAAAAATAATTACATTATTATTGGATTGATGATTATGAGAAGCCTTGCAATTTGTGTACTGAAAATATCACAAGTTGGGCCCCCCAACTGAAGGCAACTCAAGCTAGAGAAAGGTAGAAAGGTTATGTTTTCAAGTCATCACCTTATTTTTTTTAACCAAAAATTTGGACACACAAATGGACCATCATACCAAAAGTCCAAAACAGTTGAAACAGAACCTTCTGGATATACCCACATCTTATACAAAACTTATACACATGAAATGATGTACTACAAAAAAAATAATCCCAACTGGGATAATATTTTTATTTATCAAAGCAGCACCTTGGGCATTATAATGTAAAGTTTCCCACTTCATTTTTTTATAATAAAATTAAAAAAATAAACACCATGAAAACAAATATCTTCCCTCATTCTCTTCAAAGACTCCATCTTTCAATCTCAGCCCTTCATCTCCACAATTTTTTTTTTTTTTTAATTTTTCATTAAAAACTATTTAAAGGGTCGGTTTCTGGAGGCTTCTTGGGTCTTAACGTTTACAGAAGGTGATCATCACCTTCTCTGTTTTCTCTTTCCTCCCTAAGCTTGTAGTTTGTTCCGTGTTAAAAAACATGTACTTTCTTTCTAAATTTGGCAAATAATTTAATCAATTTAAAAGGGTAATTTGGCTTTGTTTTTTTAAGGCCAAATTTCAATCAAATTTGTCGACATAAATTAAATTGGGAAAGAAGTGCCCTTTTTTTTGTTGGGTGTTAAAAGAAAGAAGAAACAATGGCAGATGGAAGAGAGAAAAAGAATGATGATTTTTATAAAGTACTTGGTTTACAGAAAGAATGTACACCAACTGAGCTCAAAAATGCTTATAGAAAGCTTGCAAAGGTTAGAATTTTTAGTTCTTTCTATTTATAGTAATGCTTATAATTTTTATTTTTATCTTATTGTTTTTTAATTTTTTTTTAATTAAATGAAATTTAAGCAAAAAAATATGATTTTTAATCCAAAGAAGTGAATTTTTGCATTGGGTTTTCTGTTTTCCCATGAATCAATTATTTTTTTTCTGGACAATAATATCTTTAGAATAATTTTGATATTTCTTTTTGGTAGAGATGGCACCCAGATCGTTGTTCAGCTTCTGGAAATTCGAAGTTCGTGGAAGAAGCGAAGATGAAATTTCAGGCTATTCAGGAGGCTTATTCTGGTAATTTCACTGTTTACTTTTTTTTTTTTTTTGCAAAAAGTTCTTTTTACAAAAAAAAAATTGATGGTGGGTTTATTTTTAAGGGGATATTGATGGTGGGTTGGTGGTTCGTTTGTCATTTTTCTTTTTAATTGTTTGTAATTTATCGACTGAAATGTCTATTTTCACTCTTTCATGTTTTAACATGGATAGTGATGTGATCTCAATTTATTTATATTAATCATTGTTAAGAATTTAAGATATGGAGTAGTATGTCAATGTGTATAGGACTTTACTCTATTACTGGCTAGGAATTTTTTTTTTTTAATTACGTACCACCGGGTTAAATTTAGATTGACGAGGTGGAAAAGTTAAAGGAAGTATTGTACAGTAATATAAAGGTGAAATATTAATAGGACATATGATAGCGACTTACACCAAGGACTTTTGCGTCCAATGGTATTAGGCCAACCTTGATCCTCGGATAACTTGTATAATTGCTATGTGCACCTTTCATTAGGAGTCAAATTTGCACCTGTATTTTTTTGGTTGCGTGGTTCACCAGAGCTTTGTTCCGACTATATCCGAGTCCGAATTGACCAGGTTTTGGTGGGTGAGTCTCCCAAGTCCCAACAAGAGTTTCTGCATACGGCGAGGCTCGAACTCACTAAGCGACTTCAAGCTACTTACTACTTGAGCCAACTCTTGTTGGTAATTTGCACCTGTATATGATACTATTGTCTTACACTTTCAAACAAATAACAATTATATACACAATTTTTTTTAAAAGTAATCCAAGAATGTAATTTTCATCACCCATGTAGTAATATATAGACAGAGAGCGTGCACCCCACTGGTTAGTGCCATGATGTAACAGATTTGAACAGAAATTTGTAAATAATCCACCGACTGAACTAATTGGCATTATATTATGCACTTAGTAAATAGTAATCTTCTTTTAGTATTTGGTCCTCAGACCATCATATCGTGCATTTTATTTTATTTATTATTGATTTGGGGTATAGAGAATTGTGGGGTAGTGATGTAAATGGTTTTGATCACACGTTTTTATATCTCGAAGACTTCATCAAATAAGCTAGTTAGCGTCTCTATTATGCACTTAGTAATCTTCGTGATAAATTGGCAAATGAGTTGTAGAAAAAGTATTGGACCATATAATAATTTATGGGTTTTTTTCGGCTTTTGGAACAGTTTTATCCGATGAGACTAAGAGGTTTTTGTATGATGTTGGAGTCTACGACAATGATGATGACGAGAACAATCATGTAAGTCCTTCTGTGCTTGATTTTTTATGTTTGGTATAATTAAGACCTTGTTCTTTTGGGCTCTATCTCACCTCAGTTCAATCCAGTTGAGCTCAGCTAGTTTTTCTCTCAGTTTTAGTTCGGCTCAATTCACTTGAGTTCTATTCAGTTAGGCCCAAAAGAACAGGGCCATATTGATGAATGAAAAAAATGTATGATTCAAAAAATTCCATAATTAGTACCGTATGAGGATGGCTAAGCACTAAGCACTTCATTGTTAGATGTCTAAAATTTTGTAAATATTTAATTTAGTGGTTGCAGTTAAAATAGCCAGTTTCATTGTAATAGACTTGTGATAAGAGCCTATCATCTTGACCTTGCGTCTTTTAATCGTCAGTCCCTTCCCTGTTTTTCTTCATTCTAATCATTCCTTATAGTGATAATGTTGAGCATGTATTTCATGGACCTTACTAATTAGTAGATGATTTGCACATTGCATCTACTAATTATAGTCCTCTGAAAAACAAGGGTGACCCAGAGTGTCTATATATTTTAAGGTCATTGCTTCTACTAAACTCTTTAAATCCTTTTAGAGGCACCTTCAATTATGATTGTTTGCCTAATACGGTAGTTTGATAGAGCATAAGTGCACCACTATAACTCCATACAACTACTTATCTAACAGATTAAATTGTGATCAAGCACACAAATGGTAGAAATCTTATTATTGTTATTGGTTTGTAGGGCAAAAGTTAACACTGACTAAATTGCAGGGAATGGGCGACTTTCTGAACGAGATGGTCACCATGATGAGTGAACACAAACCTAATGTGAGTTACTGTTTCTAATCATCCGGCTCATAATTGCTTCAATCATTGTCATTTCTTTATTTATCTGCAGCAACTTTTTGTGCCATAAATAATAGTAATATCTTATCTATCATGTCTACACTTACAACCATATACGATCTTTGCCTTTTCACATTCAACCACTCTATTCTGCTATTGATTCCTTGAGAAACTAGGGATTCCTCTGTATGTTTTTCTGATAAACCTGCGCTTTCAAGAATCTCAATGTGAGAACAGCATTCTTTGCAGGAGCAGTAATTGTTTGTGCTTTATGTAATCAGCAGGAAAATGGAGAAGAAAGTTTTGAACAACTACAGGATCTGTTCGAAGAGATTTTTCAAAGGGACGGTTGTGATGGATTTGATTTAAATTCACAGGGGGTGAAGATGAATCCATGTTGCTCATCATCGTATGCTGGCCCCATGGAGGATTCATTCATCACTAACAAGAGAAACTCTTCAGGAATGTTGAATATAACAGAATCAACTTCGCCCTTCAATAATATCAACTTTGACGGTTTCTGTGTAGGGGTAAGCATTACAAAAATCGTTCCTTAGGGAGTTTCCTTCTTAATTTACTTCCTAGTATCAAATCCTCTTGGTCGTTTTATCAGAGGTGGTTTTGGGTAGTGAGATGGCTGGATCTTCTTCTCTCGTTTAATTTTGGGTTTTAGAACACGGGATTTGTTTAAAGGTCTAACTCAATCGTTGGGGAAAGATGACCTTCGCTTTACAGGATGGTTCGGATGATCGCTGGAAAAGCATGACTTCCTTCTGGTGAGTAAACCACTAGCAGAGTACAGGCACTAGGCAGATTTCGAACTTAACCGCTTAGTAGTTTTGGTATTTTAGATCCAACTTTAGGCAAAGTCAGAAGTGCCGATGGCTTGCTTGAGTCACGATTTGTGTCTTAGACAGGTTGTAGAAGTACATGTAGGGCTTAACCTGCATATCCAGAATGGGCTTACCCTAAATGGTCTAAAATAATGTTTTTTCCTTTGAGTTTTCGAGTTACAATATGTCAATTCTCAATATTTGTTCCTTTTTGGTGTGTTTCTCTGCATGGTTATGTGAAGACAGATGGAGTATTGCATGGGAGATCTGAGAAAGGAAGAGAGAATAGCCGAAAGAACCCAAGGACTCGGAGGTAGTAGCCATGACGCTCATGGCAATGGTGGTAATAGTAGTAGAAGACGACATGGTCGGAAACAAAAAGTTGCTTCCGGCCATGACGTGTCTTCAAACGATTTTCGGGGCATTTCCACATGAGTGAAATTCCAACTGAACTTCACTCTTTAAGAAATTGGCATTAAGAAATGCTATCTATAGAGGTTTTTGTACAATGTCATATCAAAGCGTTTTAAGTTTTGGTAGTACTTACATGTATTCCATCTCATCATGTAATAGGATTTAGGAATCGCAAGAAAAAGGCTTCTTATTCATGTTGGACTTTGTACTAGAATCTATATATGCAAATCAGAACTGCATTTCATATTTATAGCACTATGTAGTCTGTTCTATTATTAAATTTATTAATTATAGGGTCACTTTAACATAATACTTCCCGATCTTATCATTTTCTCCATATTTTTATATTTATGTTATGGCAAGAATTTTTATGTAAAATAGGAATATAAAAGTGAATATATAAATAGTAAGTAGTTAAAGGATCCTCTTAGAAAAATAAAGGTAGTTGAAGGTAGGTTATGTTCTTTTCAACTTATTTAAGCACTTTAGTGCTTATTTTAAATTTGATCAGATCAAATTAGAAAAATTCATATCAGATCAGAAAAATCATATCAGATCAGAAAAATTCAAGCTTTATCCTTAATTCTTTTTCTAATTATTATTATTATTATTATTATGTAAGAATTGACATGAAACGGCAATATGACCAGAACTCAACACGAAATAAATGGATTAGGGTCAAAGTTTGTGACACGTTTTAAGTAAATGGGTCAACATGACACGACTAGTTTATTAGATATGTATACCTATATTTTATATAAAAATATCAAAACTAAGTTATTAATTTAAAGATGCATTGCAAAATCACAATGCAAGTTGTCTTGAAGAGTTGGAGCTACCTAATTTATTTTTTTTGTATGTTCTCTTTCCTTCTTTAATTGCGATTAATCTTGGTACCCAAATGCCAAAAAAATTAATTAAGTGATGTAAGTTAATGATTTCAACAAGTCTATAGACTTGGAACTTTGGAGGCATTCTATTATTATTGTTGTTCTTTGTTGGTTACAATTTTTTTGATATTATTTACTTTTATTAGTAGTAAAAAGTAGGTAATGCTATAATAGAATGTAGTAGTTGTTGTAAGTGCTGGAGTTGTAAATTTTAATGATATTGAAAAAAAGTCTGCAATTGCTTAATAATAAGAATAATAATAATTTCTTCGACGTTAATAATAATAAGAATAATCTAACAGAAAAGTTCAGATCACACCAAATCAGAAAAGTTCAGATCAGAACAGTTCAGATCAATTTCTGATTAGATCAGAAAAGTTCAGATCAATTTCTGATCAGATCAGAAAAGTTCAGATCAAATTAGATCATATCAGAAAAATTCAGATCAGATCAGACGAAAAGAACATAGCCATAGTCTGGAAATTACTAGGAAAGAAGAGGTTGATGAGAGAATAGATGAATTTTGTTGTTAAATGAATTAAGCAAGCAGTTATCTCCACCCAATAATACAATTCCTATACTTACTTTCCCTTTATTTATTTTCTTTGGTACTTTTAAGTTTTAACATTACTTCATACTTGTATTTTTCCAAATGAAGTTGAAATTTATTTTAGAATTGGATTTGGACAGAATTACGATCCCAAATATTGAGAGCATAACGAACAATATTAATATAGATGATACTAATCTAATGATCGGTCATATAGTCGATATAAGGTACTATTTTTATCAGACTTTACTCGTTAAGGCAATTCCGCAATTGATATTCACCTAGATAGTGGATTATATGCTTTTTCCTTCTTTTAATGATGTGCAGACATAATATAAACCAATACAGGGGAAAAAAGGAGCTCAAGTAGAGATTGGAACATGAACTTTATAACATTATTAACGCAAAGGAACAATAACGTAAAGGATCCTGCCTTTTTGTGGGGAATGAAAAAAGAAGACCCTACAGCACGTGAACGAAGGACCCATATATATAAGCTTTCTTTCTTTACTTTCTAAAGTTGTTCTTGCCTCTTCTCTTTTTCTGTTTCTTTGTCACTTTCTATATTGTGGATGTGACTTGTGAGTACTACAAATGAAAACGAATAAATAAATAAATGAATGAATCATGTAGAATTTCTTTTTCTCCCTTATTATCGTGTTGAATTGTTGATTTATGTGGAGTGCTACTGCTGAAGGAATATAACTACTAAAGACTTTGGTTACTTTCACAATCGTAGACAAATTATTCTATCTCCAAGTTGGATGCAACATGCAAGTGGTGCAAGTTGTGCTTTCTTTTCTTTTGGCAAGTTGTAATTGTTTTTGGACACACTTTTCTCGACGGTTTTGGTTTTGTTTCAATTCTCCTTCATTTTCGGAATAGAAGCTAGTGAGAGTGTCTTTTTTACCAAAGTCCCTATCCATGGTAGATTTTGGAAAATTGCCTCATGAAATTAGCATATAGGTTTAGGTTATCTATTAGAGGTGATAATTTGCTACTCAGGTCGAACATTACTCGGGTCAACAGGCTTAATATAGAAATATCAAACCCTTTTAGCGAACTTGGCATGTTGTCCATAACTGTCCATGCTTCCTCATGGGTTAAAGAGCTTGATATTTTATTTCATATAGTCTGAGATCAGAATTTGTTACATTTTTTATTTAAATTATTATTTTAAGTATATTAATATTAATTTGTCACAATTCACACATAATTTGATTAATTAATAAAGTAATTTAAGATTGGTTTACATGATTTGTCAAAATTTAGATTTCCAATTCTTTGGTTATATACCTTTTGTATTTCTGTAACTTGCACGTATGTTCTGTTCCCTTCATCTTTTCTTGTTGGTAAGATTTTGCATATGCTAGTCATTTTAGGTTGACCGTTGAATTGTTCGGTTCAAACTTGTATAGTTCATAAGCCTTTCATATTAAACTTAGCGCTACTTGGCCCATAAAAATCTCGAGTAGCTTGTAAGTAGGAGATGACTATCAGACAAAGCCGATTTGGATACTCTCCGACTAATTGGATATTCATAACACTTTTGCCTAGCTGGCAATACACCACTCTTCTCACATCTATTTCCCAACTAGCTTTCTCAAATCATCAGTAGATATATAAAGTCTTGAAACTTTTAACTAGATAGACAACCATAGTATAGGAAATATAAACCAACCTCTTACACACTACAATAGCGGGAATATGTAATATGAGGCAGATAGATATGGGACAGATAAGTTATCAAATCGAACATCTTTGGAGTACCCATGAATCATGATAGGTATGACTTTCATACCCGTCCACCACTTATCAAATACATACCCATACTCGTACAAGCTAAGGTAGATGCGGTGCATAAGAGTATTGTCACTCATGATCTAAAAAAACATGTCATCCCTCTTTTTCATGAACTTTCTCTCTCATTTTACAAAAGTTGATCATGCATCATGACTCATTTTGACATAGATGTCTATTTATAGATTTCAAAAAATTATGACCATTGGTGATTTTTATTTTATTTTACTATGTAGTTTTTAAGATATTCTAATTACAAATTTTGAATTATACATTGTGTATGTAATCCCCATCTTCACTTTCTCCATGACTCATTCCATGACTTAGATCATGAGATTATCTAAATAGCATTTTGTCATAGCATGACCCAGATCATCAAAAAGACATAGAGTGGAAGACTACATCACAACTTATGATATACTTTCATGATCTAAAAAGACATAAATGGCCCTGCTTAAGTACACCAATGGGCACTTTGCTTTACTAAAGGAATTTTCTAAATATAAATCTAAGACACCAAAATCCAAATTATAGAAGCGGATTCATGTTCAGAGCCCATATCTATGATTTGGATTCGTCTTTCAAGCCCTAGTTATTTAATAAGTACTTTCTAAGTTCAAAGCCCAACAGTTGCTTCCTATACTAGACATTCTTTGGGTTAGCAATAGATGTTAAGTTTAGGCCCAATAACGAATTCGAATTTATATATAACTAGTAAACAGGTACCCATCCTGAAGGAGATCCACAAAGATTATCAATTGATCTCTTGGGTAGTTGGGTATCTGTCAATTGTCATATACTCAAATCGATTTCCACGGCATTATTATGATATTTTAGATTAATGTTTATCTTTCTTCCAGAACCCCTGTGGCCGTGTAGTCATTTGTAATAATAATAACTAGCTTTTTGACCCGTGCAAACTGCACGGGAAGTTGTTTGTTTTCTGAAGTGACGATTTTAAGAAGTTTCTCCAAGAATTGTGGCGGTTAGCTCTAACTTGTGAAAAAAAAATTTATACTCATGTATTAAAATTATTTTAAGATTGACTTATGATCCATGTATTCAGTGGTTGAAGTAGTTAATGTCATGGCGGATCATGTGACCTACCTTTTAATAAAAAGATTTAATTGAAATAGTTTTTATTCAGTCTACTAAGTACTTTCTTTAGAGGCCCAGATAAAATCACAATTCGCACCACCGCTGATACTCATCAATACACCAACTTCTGCTCCATAACATCTCTCTTGCCTTCTTGCACCACCGCTGCACCATATTTAGCAACCCACTGGCCACTGGCCACTGCCCACTTAGCCATGATTTTAATTTTCTCAATATGTTTGAGCTTTAATACTATTTAAGGCACATTTAGATACATATAATGGTTGTTTTTCGTGTTTGATGATATCTTGTGTAAAGTCATAGATTTCATTTAGATCATAGGATTAGAGTTTGACCCCTGTGCTTTTTTTTTTCAATAGTTAATACTCACCCCCATCATGTTTTTAAAGCCTAGAGATTAAAAAAGAACAAAGTTCTGTTTTTATCATATATTATATCACGTTTAACTATACTTTACCCACAAAAGTAATGCATACAAAGTTGTTAAAATCGAGATTCTAGTTTGAATCGGAAATGACCTATAGAATCGAATCTTAAAATCGAATCGTAGAATCGTAAGATTCTACAAACACGTAAAATCAAGATATTGCACTCAATCTTCATTGAATATGCTAAAATTATAAGTTAAAAGACCTAAAAATTAGAAAAAATAGTTGTTTACCCACTATATTAGCAATAACTAACAATATATATCTATTATTTGCTTTGTTAGCATGATTTAAATTTGCGAGGTTTTCGCTAGTCAACAGAAATGTATAGAATCGTCTAGAATCGTGAATCGAATCGTCTACCATATTATGAATCGTAAAATCGTAAGATTTTAAGATTTGAATCGCGATTTTAATAACATTGAATGCATATTTACATTCCCATTTTAAAATTACGCATAGTTACATTCCCATTTAACTATACTTTTTTTGTAGAAGATTGAGAAATAATATTTTCTTGATTATATAATTGTAATACTTTTGCCCATAATAAGCAAAATAACTTTAGAAAGTTTTAATATGCCAACACCCTATAGAAAACAATAATAAAATATATTATGTACATAAGATTTTTTTAAGTTATATAATTTCCAAATTGTCATTGTTGGCCTTGTGCTTTTCAACTTATTTTGTTTATGTAATCTTATTTGAACTTAAATAAACTAATCTAAGAACTAATATGAACTTATTACACCTTGTCAATCCTTATTAGACCATATTTGAACTTATTAGAATTTATTTTGTGAATATGTCAAACTTTATCTTTGCTTGTTTTTTGCATTATAGAACGTATCCGAACTTATTAAGGCATATTATTCATCATCTGAACTTATATTTTCTTATAAGAAATGAAAATAAGCTGAACCTATTAAATTATATCTAGACACATGCCTATTATGTAACAATATCATTCCTTCAATCCAATCATTTCTCTCTATATAAACCGCCGCTTTATCTCCCAAATTGCAAACTAACTTTGTAAGAACCTATTGGGATGTCATTTATTTAAACCTCCAAAGTCCCAACTCATTTCAAATCTGCCAAAAAAAGTTTGCCCTCTTTACATATTCAAATTATCATATCTTAAACAACAAAAAAAGAAGTTCTTGCATGTCGTTTATTTTCAGATTCTCTCTTTCTTTTATTCTCAAATTTACACATGGGTTAAACTTTGCCATGGTTTATGAATCAAGGTTTTTAACGTTAAAAGTTCAAGCTTTTTGACCTTCGATTGGGACGGGAGATATATGTCATTTTCTGGGTTTGTATGTCAAACAAAAAATGGGTTGATATTCGAGGTTAAAATTTCAAGATCAATGGAAAAGTTAAGATTTTTTTTTTTATCTTCAATCGCTCATGGCATGGCATATGTTTGATATTTAATCAAGATGAAAGATCTTCTATTGATCATAATTCATAGTAACGATAATGACGCCCAAAATAAATCAATAGTATCATGTGAATCGTGGCATTAACCGTGGGAGTGTAGCAAGATTGGAGGATAAAATCAGACCCTTTTTAAGGTACTCAAAGAAATTAAATAGCATACGGCATACCCATCTATCAACAATTACATCTATAAACTACACAATGTATTTCTACTATTGTTTGTATACATGAAATAGAATACCATTATTACCTTGTTTGAACAAAGAGGGCAGAAATCATAAGACTAAAACGTGGAGATGAAACACTGACATAAGAATGATGGGTAAATATATAATATTTATCTCTAGAAGAATGACATTTAAATACAACTTTTATAGGGATACAAATTACCTACACAATAACACAACACTTGTGTAAAGTTGAAGCACCGAAATGTCTTTGAGCGCTCTCTCTCTCTCTCTCTCATATGTTTTTTTTTTGGACATCGTGAAAAAGTACAAAAGGAAAACACTCGCCCCCATATGTATAACATGTAAGAAAAGTTTCAAGAATTTCTCACTGAAAAATGGGACAAAAATGGTGCATTACTGCCTACGTTAGCTAAGGTGTCGAATGAGTTACAGGATTGGAATCGGAATGTCTTTGGAAACATCTTTAAACAAAAACGTCATTTCACTGCGTGAATTGGTGGTGTGCAACGCCTTCTTTCTCAACGTGCTGATAGAGGTTTGATAAAACTGGAGGCTAAGCTCCGTAAAGAGTTAGATGAAATTCTGGAGAGAGAGGAGGTGTACTGGTATCAAAAGTCACGCATTGATTGGATGAAAGAAGGTGACAGAAACACCACCTCCTTCCATCTAAGCACGGTGGTTCGTAGGTGGAAAAATAAAATTTCTTCCATCAAGGATGTGAATGATGAATGGTTGCAGGACCCCACTCTTATCAAGCAACGAGTTGTAGACTATTTTGCCAATCTCTATACTGCTGAAAATGAAAGTGATTTATCTCTCGTTCCACAAGACATATTCCCTGAACTCTCTTTGCGTGATCGGGAAAGTTTATCTAAGCCTTTCACTAAGTTGGAGATTGATGATATGGTGCAACATCTTAGCTCTCTCAAAGCCCCCGGGCCCGATGTGTAACACCCCAGAATTTCAAAGCGGAAAAGAAAGAAATAATAATAGTATTAATAGGACGATGGCGGAAACATCGTCTTCTGGGAATGTCACTACTACAAGAAATGCGTTTAAATAACTAAGTGATAAAAACAAACATAAGTAAGTACTATAAGTAAATTAATTACTTAGATTAAAATTGAAATGAGAAAACTATCTCAAACTAAAGAGAAGTCTAGAACTAAAATCCCTAATAGATTATTTCTCGCATCTCAACCCGAGCCCAAAATCAAAGAAAATCCCTATCAACAAAACCTGCAAAATGTACAACAAATATCCACAATCAGTGGGGAATAACTAGCAGTTCTCCCAGAACAAAAGAAATCAAAGCATGATTCAGACATAGATTAATAAGAAAGGAAAGCATAAAGTCAAGTCAACTACAATATGCATCCACTTCCATATAACTCACAAATAACGCAAATGAATAATAAATAGCAAGTGAGTTGGATAAAAATAAATAAATCATCTCAAGAGTACTTTTATAAAAATAAAATATAGGTAAAACAAG
The DNA here is from genome assembly GCA_947646795.1 of Beta lomatogona. Lineage (NCBI taxonomy): Eukaryota > Viridiplantae > Streptophyta > Magnoliopsida > Caryophyllales > Amaranthaceae > Beta > Beta lomatogona. The sequence continues at coordinate 1,096,209 of CANSNZ010000460.1, read as the reverse complement.
TTATTGAGTTAAAAACCGAACGCTAGTGAATCGCAATTCACTTCCTAAGGTTTGTCAGATTGCAATCTCCAGGTCAGTCTATGGGCTTACGTTCCCCACTGCATGTGTCTAAGAATGGCCAAACTCCCGATGCAGGGTAGAACACGCAAGAATTCCCGACCTCTCGGACGACAACAATTAACCCAGGTGTACCCCTAGTTCGCAAACCAGGTGGTTGGCATGTTCTTCACCGGGGACTACATCTATCCCACCGGATGTTCTTATCTCAAAAATAAAATCATAATTCATAAATATCATCAAAGTATCATTCAGCTCAAAAATATTCGTCAAAAGAGATGCCACCCGGCCTTATACCCATAATTCATCAAAAGTAATTTTTCAAAAATCTTCAAAGTAGTAACTTACAAATTTACAACAGATATCTCCAACCACAATACTTTAAACATCACTAAGCATCAACAATGATAGTGAAATAGTTTTTACAGCACTAACAACATCAATAAAAAAATGCATCACCAATTAACTCCAAGGCTTATTAAATAAATGAATAGTACACAATTAATCATTTTTACATAAATCAAACATAAACATAATGATACCAATAATACTTACAGCAACCTACTAAACACCAGCATCCAAGAACATAAAAGATCACATATTATTTCTGATTAACAAGCTCTCAAATAATTTAAAAGAGTATCCTCAATTTCACAACAAAAACACAATAATAATTATTAAACTAATAAGTTCGAGCAGTAAAATCACACAAAAATTATCATATGACCCTAATGGATCTACTGACATGGTACAAATTTTATTTATAATTTTCAGACTCCAAAAGTAATTTTAAAAGTTAATATACAAATTACTCAATAAAGCCAATATAATAACTAAAAATATAAATAAACGCCCAAAAATTACCAAAAATTACCAAATATTTACACAACATGAATAAACCCACGTAAATACATATTATACAAAGAAATGAATTTTTCGGCCTCCAGAAATAATTTTCATGATTTATATACTGACAGAAACGAAATTGCAAAAACAGATATATCAATTAAATAAACCAGTACACAGTAGGAAAAAATTATTATAAGGCATGGAATACATACTACGCATACAACATGATTTAATAAAAATAATTTCAGCAATTTTAACATCCGTTTAATAATTATTATGCAATTTAGCCAAAAACGCACAAAACACCAATTAAATCAAATAAATACCAAAAATCATAGGAAAATTATTTTTATCTTTACAGTAATCACACAGCATGCATCAAGTATATTAATGTCAAATTTCGTCAATAATTTCATTCAAAAAGTATTTTTAAATAATTCCTAGCGTGATAATCTAATACCGAATAATACTCTAATCACTATGGTTCTAAGATAACTACTAGTTACCTGGAACGTCGGGAGGAGAGCTGAGTCTAAAGAGATAGTTAAGAGCTAAGCATACAATCCAATTCCTCTTCTAACCCCAAGGCACAACGAACGAGAATTGAAGCAACCAGTTGCTAGGCATAGGGGTGTCAGTCTGGGTCACTGGGGTGGGTCTGGGTTGACCCGAGCTGGGTCAGATATACTTGGGTCATATCGTATTGGATCAACCCTTTTCTCGGACCGGACCTGGGTTGGGTTGGGTCGGGGTCACTTGGGTCGGATTCAGCCAGACCAACGTATTCTCGGATGCGGATTGGGTATGGGCCGGACCATTTCAGCTCGGCTTTAATCAGCTTTGGGTTGCCCTGGGTCGGATTATTAATGGGTTTATGCAGATCAAATTGGATTCGGATGAACTTGGGTCGGCCTCGGTCGTGGTCGGACGTACTTGGGTCGGCTCGATCTAAAATCGGATGGCCTTTTGGTTTGGCCCAACACACGTTCGGTTGGAATTAGGTCGCCTTAAATCATGATAGGGCGTAAGTGGATCTGGCCATTATATGTTTGAGTCTGTCGGCTTCGGGTCATCAGCGCTATCGGACAAGTTAGGTCAGTGCACACACATGTGCACGCAACAAAGGGAGAAATATATAAATGATGATGAAAGCTAATAATTATACTATATAGTTTAAACCATTACAATTATTAACTTAATAAATATTAATAAATAAAAAACTTCATTAATAAGTTCACATCTTCATTATATATACGTCGATCAAGTGTAATTGTTATCAGTTAAAAGAGCACATTTTGTTATAACTTATAAGAGACATCAAGTCTGCTATTATAATTGTTATGTAAATAGTTACTTATAAGTGTTTACTATAACTTATAAGATAAATCAAATTATTACTTAGATGAGTAATTATTGTACAAGGGCTTGTATAATCAAATTCTCTATTAAATTAGAGAGATAATACTAATTATTATAATTAATACCAAATTTGTTACTACTAATTGTAAAGGTAATAGATTATAATCCTAAAATTGGTTACGACTGAATTGATTCTAATCGACTAAACTTTATTTCATGTTAGCAAAACCCCAATACAAACCAAGGTTTATTACTCTACACTTATATGTTATACCATAATGTTTATTGTATATATTCTCCTTGATAACAATGAGTATTATATATTGGTTACTTAAATTAGTGCTTGTTGCAACTTATATGAGATTTCAATTATTACTTTGATGAGTAATAACTGTATAAGTACTTGTATAAACAAACTATCTATGAAATTAAACGGAGGTAATATGAATAATTGAATTGCTACTATTGATTATAAAGTTAATCACAACTGACATGATTCCAATCGTTCATGTTAGCAAAGTCCTGATTCAAACCAAAGATTATAATAATGGTATCGATATACCATAATGTTTATTGTATATATTCTCCTATCTTTTTGCATATGTGAGCATAAACCAACTATTTAGTCAGTGGGATTTACCATTTTAATATTGTATTGGTACTGGGAATCGGGTTACTAGTCAAATTACTAACTTGATTATTAAGGACTGTTACAATGCTCTAATACATAATCAACCATGATAACAATGAGTATTATATATTGGTTACTACGAATATAAGATCAAGTACAAGTTTTAATGAATCCCTCATAATGTTCACATATATATGAGACATCAAATATAGTTTTTATATATTATAAGAATATAATATGTTATAACTTATAAGAGAAATCAAGTTTGCTATTATGGTTGTATTATTAAAGGTTACTTATATTAGTGCTTGTTGCAACTTATATAAGATTTCAGTTACTACGTTGATGAGTAATAACTGTACAAGTACTTTTATAAACAAACTATCTATGAAATTAGACGGAGGTAATACGAATAATCGAATTGCTACTATTGATTATAAAGTTAATCACAACCGACATGATCCCAATCATTCATGTTAGCAAAGTTATGATTCAAACCAAAGATTATAATAATAATGATATCGATGATGATAATAATAATAAAAAAACAACAATAATAATAATAATGATGATGATATTAGTGACGTTAATAATAATAATAATAATAATAATAATAATAATAATAATAATAATAATAATAATAATAATAATAATAATAATAATAATAATAATAATAAACATTAGCAAATGAATGTTGTTGTTCCTCTCTTAAATCCTCAAATCTCATTGGCTAATAGAAGAGCACATGGATCAATCATCATAACCATTGATTGAAAGTACATGAAAGATCATGACCGTTGATTATAAAAGAAGCACAACCAACCTAAAAGATTGTGAGATAACTCATAACCGTTGGATTTAATCCAATGACTCACAATTCTCTACTAAAAAACCTAGGATATAAAACAAACCATTAATCCTCCCCAATTGCATTCAGAAACCCTAGCCTCACCTCCGACCTCCATAATCATTAGATTATTGAAGGTATTTTCTGTTTTTTTTTTTTTTTTTTTTTTTTTTGCATTTATCTTGGCTGTTTTGGTTTATTCTGTTTGAGATCTGATTATATTTCGTTTATATGTTCATGTTAATAACTGCTGAGATGTAAATTTTATGATTGTGTTGATTTGTAATATTTATGATTTTGTTGAGACGTAAATATTATGATTTTCGTTGCTGGTTTTGTGATCTAAAGTTTATGATTTGGAAAAAAAGAAAAAGGAAAGAAGAATAAAACGAAGCATCCTTGCTTTTATTGATTTATATTTATGAACTTGCTCTTTGTTTCTATTTCATGTTCTAAAAATATAAAAAATGTTAAAATTCTGCCAGTTATGGATGCCAATGATGACCATGCTTCCATTATTAGTTCAAATTCTGTTGATGATGAACTTGTCTCCCCCACAACTAATGATACTTCACTGTTGGCTCCTTCACTGTTGGCTCGACGTACATCAAAGGTTTGGAACCATTATAATATGTTTGTAAAAGAAGGTAAAATTTTTGCTACGTGTAAGTATTGCAATATAAAAACTTATCGTGCTGAAGGTAACCAAGGTACTACCAACCTAACTAAGCATTTGAATGTTTGTGAACCTTATTTAAAAGTTAATGCTGATTCTCCACATAATCATTTTAGTCAAAAAGTTTTTTGTCGCCTATTTGCCGAAGCAATCATGTGTCATGCATATCCACTGTCTATGGTTGAGCATGTTAAAACTAGGGCATTGCTTTCCTATTTAAATCCAAATGTTAGGCATATTTCTAGGAATACCATGCTTAAGCATTGCACTAACGAATATCAAGTACTCAAACACCATTTGCAAAGAATTTTGGATGGTTTAGATTGTCGAGTTTGCTTTACTTGTGACTTGTGGTCTGCCATTACTCATCGAAGTTATTTTGTGCTTACTGCTCATTTTATTAATGCTTCTTGGACCCTTTGCTCCAAAATTATAGCATTCAGAATCTGTCCTGGTCCCCATAATGGTAAAGATATGTGTAAACTTGTTCTTGATTTACTTGGTGAATGGGATCTTAAAAACAAGGTATTTTCTTTAACTTGCGACAATGCCTCTTCTAATGGTGTTATGATATCTGAATTGAAGAAAGAATTGAATAAAGTTAATGGTTTGCCTTCTCTTGGTAAGTTTTTTCATGTTCGGTGCTCTGCTCATATTCTGAACATAATTGTTCAAAGTGGTTTAAAGTTGATTGATAAATCTGTTATGAAGTTGCATGACCTTGTTACCTACATTGCTCTTTCTAATGCTAGACTTACCAGTTTTGATGATTGTGTTAAGTATTGTAATTCTCAATTTTCTGGTTCATTGGTTGCCGATGTTTGTACGCGATGGAACTCTACGTACTTAATGCTTCGTAAGTGTTTGGAGGGAAGAGAACCTATTGATAGGTTCATTGAAAATGAGCATGGTTTAAGTTATTCCATCTCTGATTCTGATTGGGATATTATTGAGCATGTGTGTGATTTCCTGGAGCCATTTTATGATATTACAATGCTGTTTTCTGGTTCGGAGTATCCCACTGCCAACTTGTATGTTGAAAGTATTGTGATGATTGAGAGCATTTTGGTTCATGCTCATAAAGACCCATCAGATTGCGTTCGTCAAATGGTTGCACCTATGTATGAGAGTTTTAACAAATATTGGGAGAACTACTCTTTGCTTCTTTCAATTGCTGTTATGCTTGATCCACGTTACAAAAAAAACTTTATGATTGAACTTTATCATAGTATGTGTTATGATGCTGAGTGCGAAGATAAGGTTGCAGAGGCTCTACAAGCATTTACTTTACTGTATACACATTATTATAATGCTTTCAAATCGTCTTCTGCTTCTTTTGTGAATTCTGTCCAAACTGATACATCTGCTGCAAGTGTTCTGAAATCATCAACATTTCGATCCTTTAAGAAGCAAAGCCTCGGAAAGGTTGATATATTTTCAATTATTAATTTTTCTACATTTTTATGTTGTCACATGCACTTTTGTTAATTGTTTTTTTTGCCTCTCTTGTTAGACTTTTGGTGCTAATGCTACTGCTAGTCGAGGCATTCAATCTGATATTGATGATTACTTTACCGCCCCTCTTACTCCTGATGAAGGGCACTTTGATGTTCTTGCGTATTGGAAAGCTCACATGGGAGTTTATCCAATTTTTGCTCGTATGGCTAAAGATGTTTTAGCCGTTCCTATTACTTTTGTTGCTTCGGAGTCCTCTTTTAGTATGGCTGGCAGAATATTGACCAAGTATAGGTCAAGATTGCTACCAAAGAATGTGGAGGCTTTGGTTTCTTGTCAAAACTGGATTTTTGGTTATGACCCGGTTGAGGAAGAGGATCCTCTTGATATTGTTCCGGATAAAGAACCTACTGATATTGATTATGAATCTCTCCCTTAAGAACGTATGTTAAGTAATCTTTAATTTAAAACTTTTAGTATTGATATTAATTCTATGTTTTAATAGTTGCTAACATATTTTTTTTTAATGTAATGTGCTCCTGCTCCTGCTCCTGCTCCTGTGGCTGCTCTGAATGGTATTATTTTGCTGCTGCACCATGTGGTATTTCGCTGCTGCACCATGTGGTATTTCGCTGCTGCACCATGTGGTATTATTATTTTTGGGTTAGTCGAGGGATGGATTTCTGAGTTGCTGTGATGCAACTGCATTTGATGGATTTCTAAGTTCTTTAACATGTCCCTCTTGCCCCTTGCGCAATGACTCTGTTGGTGTTAGACTTAATTTGACTCCTAAAATTGAAATCACATGTGTTTTGCCCATCGTTGCATGGTTGCGGAGCTACTTTGGTTTGTCTTTGGGATTCAGTAATCATTTGGTTTTGTTTAGGTAAGTTTACAAGACAACCAATTGTGGATGCCCATGTAGCGTTGCTGGCTTCCTTGTGGTTTTTAGTTTTAGTGTGTTTGAATTGAGTCAGTGCTCGATGATGAAGTGTAGGTAACAAAATAAACCATTGTTACAAACCTGAGAGCTCGTCCTCTATACCCCCCTATGCTCTTGTGAGTTGTGACTTTTTTGTTGAGGTAAACTGAGCTCATGATGTGGTTTCAGTTCACAAACTTAGAGTTAATAGTCTTATTCTTGTACTTTTCTAACTGGTTTTTTTGTTTTAGTTCATCGCATTTATCTTTCTTCTTTCCTCTATAGGGTGTTAATGTTCATACAACTATACAAGTGTGGCTGAAGATTTGATTTGGGATCTCAACAAATTTAATGTAGTTTAGTTTTGATGTCATATTTCAACTGTTTTAGAGTGTAAATCAATGTATTATTTAAGTTAGTATAATAATGTGACATTCTTGTATTGAATACTTGCATAGGTTAATGATAAATTTCCTATATAAGTGAATATACTCCATGATAATTTCTACACTGTCATTTTTCTAGTTCAATGAACAGCTCCAATTTTGTTTTTGGTTATATATGAAATTTTTTGCAAATTGTTATATAACCTAATAAGTTGTTTTTGTTTAAGAACAACTTAATTTCGAAGTGCAACTTAAAGAATTAATTTACAGTAGTTTCATTTGTGTGGACTAGTAATTTTAATAAAATTGATTGATGTTAATAACAATTTATTAATTATAGACAGATTTTATTAATAATAACTTTTTATCTTATATTTATAAGAACAATAGAACATGCACTAAAGTTATCCAAAACATATTCTATTGATAATGTCGGGTTGGTAATGGGTCGGATTGGTAATGGGTCGGGTTATAATGGGTCGGGTTATAATGGGTTTGGGTTACAACGGGTTGGGTTACAATGGGTTTTTCCCGGTCTGATTGGGTTTGGGTTGACTTTGGGTCGGACACATATTGGGTTCGGATTGTAGTTATTAGGTCCAACTGGGTTTGGGTTAAGTTTGGGTCGGTAACAGATTGGGTTGGGTTCTAATATGCTTAGATATAACTGGGTTGGGTTGATTTCAGATCGGAATGGATCAGTTCAGGAGCTTGATTATGTCAGATCGGAACAGATCAGATGCGGCCCGGATGCGGGTGGACCCATAGGTCAGATTGGTTTCTGACACCCCTAGCTAGGCATTTTCTTCTTGAACGTTGATAAATCTCATGTCACACTGCTCTGTTCCGACAATCATTTCCGGTGATCACAAGCTCAAATTCTAAATCGGTCCGGTCAGAGTGTAGAACAAGATGTTATAAATGTTCTGTCCAAATTTGAAGACGATCCAACAGTTAGATCTCCGGCTACGGTTATTTTCGTGAAGGTGTGACAGGAAAAACCGGGTTGAACCTTTCTCTTCTTTTCCTCTTCCTTTTCTCTCTTTCTTTTCTTGAAAACGGTGAGGGTTAAATGCAAATGATGCTGAACTTCTTTTTAATAAAAATCAGAATTTTATGGCAAGGAGAAATGAAGGGTTTAGGAGAAATGATTAGGGGGGGTTATGGGGGTTACAATCTACCAAGAGTCACCAATTAAAAGAAATGAAATAAAAGAGGAGAAACTTCTTCCTTCTCCCTCCCCATAGCCGGCTGTCCAAGCCCAAGTACACCAAGAAGATTTCGGCCCAAGTCATCAAAGGTCCATGCATCAAAAGTCCGTCACGCGATAAATCGATAAATTCCTAAATCGCGCCTAAACTTTGAAAATACTTAATAATGAAAATAACTCTAATAAATTATATTATAAATATAAATATAATAAACACATTAACACGCCACATGCGATGCAACATTTCATCACCCAAGTCGGTCCAATAACGTTACAAAAACGCTACGCGACAAAACTGCATCCTAAACGCCAAAACAAATAACGAAATTAATATAACCTTTAAAATAAATAACTAACAACTTAAAGTAAATATATATATAAATATATAACAACATATAAATATATATACACATTTTCACAACACGTTCCAAATAATCTAAATAATAAATTATATATTTTTACGAAAAATATCATTTTAATGTAAACAAACACCAAAAATAAGGGTGAAAATTACGAGGTGTTACACGATGGGTATCAAGCACTCTTCTATCAAAAAAATTGGGATTTAGTGGCGAGTAACGTGTATGAGGTTGCTTTACATGTGCTGCAAGGTAAGGGTATTCCACCTCATTTGAATGATACGCATATTGTTCTCATCCCAAAGATTGAGTGCCCGGAACTTCCCTCCCAATTCCTCCCAATTGGCTTATGTAATGTTGCATATAAGATTATCACCAAAGCAATTGTTAACCGAATTAAGCCTATTCTTCCTGTTCTTATCTCAAACACTCAAGGTAGTTTTGTGCCGGGAAGGCAAATTTCGGATAACATTGTTATTCTCCAGGAGGTCATTCACACAATGCGTAAGAAACAAGGTGCTAAGGGGTACATGGCTATCAAGATTGACTTTGAAAAGGCTTACGATAGACTTAGTTGGTCTTTTATCCGCAACACTCTTCAACAAATGAATCTTCCAATACTATTTATAGATGTGATTATGGAGTGCATTACTTCTGCACATCTAAGTGTACTTTGGAATGGTGGGGCTACACAACATTTCACACCTAGCCGGGGGATTCGCCAAGGAGACCCACTTTTTCCATATCTTTTTGTGATGTGCATGGAACGCTTTCACCAAACTATTGAGGAAGCTATCATTGCGGGGGGCTTGGCACCCAATTCGAGCTAGTCGATCAGGTCCCCTCCTCTCAGATATCTTCTTTGTCGATGATGTTATTCTCTTTGCCGAGGCTTCTCTCGATCAAGCTCGCACGGTTCAGGATTGTTTGGACCGTTTTTGCAAGGCTTGGGCCAAAAGGTGAATGCTTCTAAATCTCGCATATACTTCTCACATAACACCTCGAGTCAGGCTCAACAAGATATTTGCGCAGCTTTAGGCATGGAAAGCACCACTGATCTTGGTATGTACTTGGGTATGCCAACATTGACAAGCCGGGTAACCTGTGATACTTACGCGCACATTTGTGAGAAAATTGATAGAAGGCTTTCTGGATGGAAAACTAAGTACCTTTCGTTGGCTGGAAGAATTACTCTTGCTAAAACTACTCTTTCCACTCTTGGGTACTATTCAATGCAAACTGCAAAAATTCCTCGAACCATTTGTGAATCTATTGATAAGAAGGCAAGGAAGTTCATTTGGGGTGGAAATGAAGATAAGAAGGGTTTACATCTCCTATCTTGGGAGACTTTGCAGAAGCCAAAGCATTTAGGAGGGATTGGCATTCGATCCTCTAAACAAGCGAATGCGGCATTTCTAACCAAATTGGGCTGGCGAATGCTCACAGATCCTAATGCCCTTTGGGCCCGTGTTTTAAGAGCTAAGTATTGCAATGGTATAGATGTGATGCTGAAATGTTCACTCCTAAACCAAAACATGTCTAACACTTGGCGGGGCATTACTGAAAACACTCGGTATACGATCATCAGTGGGTAATGGCATGGATACGCTGTTTTGGAAGCATAACTGGGCCATGAACACCACACTTCAAAGTGTTGCAACACACGCCATTCCTGAAAATCTTCTTGACAAGAAAGTTGCAGATATGTGGGACATGGATATGGGATGGAAATGGGAGAGCTTCTCTGACAACCTTCTTTCAAATGTATTGAAGCAAATTCAGGCGTATGAACTGAAGAATGGCCCTGAATTGGCCGACCTTGTTTACTGGCAGGAGGGTTCGAAAGGAAAATTTTCCATCAAATCGGTGCTGAGTATTATGAGACATGAGGAAGATTACATTGATGACTCCACTTGGGACAAGATTTGGACTGCTCCCATCCAGCAACGAGCTCGCGCCTTCTTATGGTTAGTCTATCATGATCGTGTATTAGACAATTACAACAGATATAAAAGACATGATTGATAATCCGAAATGTTATATTTGTGGGGATCATGAAGAAACCACAATCCATATCATTCGCGATTGCCCAGCGGCCAAGATGATATGGAAGAAGATTGGGGGACCTGCCACTTCAAACTCTTTCTTCCAAGCCACACTCAAAGAGTGGATTACCAACCATGATAAAGACGACAATGAGCACCTTTGGAGCACCATCTTTGGTGTAACAATTTGGTGGGTTTGACGTTGGCGAAACAACTTCGCTTTTGGCAGGGAGGACATTCCTATTGACATTGGAGCCTTCCTCCAAGTGAGGTTTGATGAAGCTCGTCGAGCTTTTTTTCCTGATGAAGATCATTCTACAGTTGCGCTAAAGAAGAAAATTCAGAAGGCCATCACTTGGATTGCACCTAATGTAGGCTAGTACGTACTTAATTGTGATGGTGCTTCTAAGGGAAATTCGGGGCCTGCTGGGGGTGGTGCTCTTATAAGGGATCATAAGGGGGTTCTTGTTTCAGCTCTAACTGCCAATTTTGGGTCCACTGTGGCAGTCCATGCTGAGATTAAAGCCTTAGCTTGTGGGCTGGAGCTAGCATATGACCTTCGTATTGCAAAGCTTGAAGTCCAATTGGACAGTTTAGTGTGTGTGCAAATGTTGAAATCTGAAACTACTTCTCTAGGAGAGTATTACCATGCTATCAACCACTGCAAAAAAATGCTCCATAAGGATGATTGGGAAGTTAAAGTGGCTCATGTTTATCGTGAAGGTAATCGGGCGGCAGATTGGCTAGCTAATTTTGGCGTCTCCTTTGATTGTAATGTTTTTATTTTTGATACCCCTCCCCCGGCTCTTAGTCGTATATTAGATGAGGATGCACAAGGTTTGGAATTTCCACGCCTTGTCCCTTCCTAGCATAGCTGTAGGGTGTGGTTTGTTTTTTAGTTTTTGTTTTGCTTTTGCGTTGTAATTTTCCTTTCTTTTGGGTTTTTTTTCCTCATCTGAATCAAAATAAAATAAAATATGTATAACATGTAAACTTGCAGCAGTAGATAATAGATCAATCGATCCCTAAATTAGTGTCGTGATAGTTAATAAATGGACATTTATTATTGTATAGGGATATTATCTCAGATAACCCTGACATATAGGTCTTTTCCCCAAATAATCATGACAATTTTTGTTTTACCCAGATGACCCTAAACTTGTATTTTAATTTGTCATAAAACCTGACGGAATTGTTAACGGTGTTAACTATTTTCAAACAAAAATACTTACTGCTTTTTTTTAAAAAAAAAAAAACCAAACTCATCTCTTTCTCTCTCTTGTTCTTCATCTCTTCTCAAGCATTCATCAATGGTTTCCACCACTTTCTCCAAAATTTCTTCCTCTGTTTTGTTTTCGGCAACCAAACTCATCTATTGAATTGCAATGAAATGAATTACAAATCCCCAAAATTTCGAAGAAGAAGAGATTGAGAAGGGGAGGAGAAGATAGTGCCAAATACTATAATTTTATGAGATTTGTCACTTGGACTTGGAAAAAACCATAGAAATCAAAATGGAAGAAAGCGTCAAGTCACCAATAAGCTGGAGGAAAAAGGATTTTACTTCAGCAGTAATGGCGTTGTGGGATTCTCTCTCTCCTCACAATTCTATGGGTCATGGGATTTTGTGGTTGCAACCACGATTAACCACAACACCAACACCAACATCATCTTCGACCTCCATTCTCTCTCTCCTCACATTCTTTCTCCTCCTCTCTCTCCTCCATTAATTGTCATGCGTCGTATTTTCTCTTTCCTCTATGTGAATCTGGGTACAAAAGGAACTCAGATTTTCTCTCTTCTCTGCGTGAATCTGGGTACAAGTGAATCTGGGTTTTTGGGTTTTGGGTTTTGGGGTTTTTTTCTATAGCAATTAAGGAGAAATAATGGGTTTCCTCTAATGTTGTGTGGTGGCCATTGATGTAGGAGATGAAGAACAAGAGTGAGGAAATCAAATTAAAACATATTCTGGAATTTAATTTGAAGAGTAACAAGGACTTGAAGAACAAGAGAGAGAAAGTGTGAAGAACAATAGGGAGAGGATGAAGAACACAAAATGTTTTTGTTTTTTTTAATAAAAAAAATAGGTTTTAATTATAGATGTCAAAATAGTTAACGCCGTGTCTTATTCCGTCAGGTTTAATGACAAAAATCAAGTTCAGGGTTATCGGAGACAGGGCTGCCAAAGTCGGGGTTATATTGGAAAAAGGCCTATAAGTCAGGGTTATCTGAGATAATATCCCTATTGTATATTAGTGATAGGATTGCCACAAATTTTAGGCAATTATGTTGCACTAATTGAAAAAAGTACATATTTATGTAAATGGATAATTTTGTTACCAAAACTATACGCCTTAGTTTATGTAGAGCAAATCATGCACCATCTAATTGTCTTAATTTTGTTGATTCTTTTCATTTTGTTTAATCTATATTATTATAGTGAGATTCTCGTAATTTTAGCCTCAAATTGAATTATTATTATTAGAATAATATATAAACAATTTTTTTCTGTATTGTATTAATTTAGATTACTGAAATCGTGAGATATTAGAGAGAATTTTAAAAATTTTCCTTTAGTGTTAATCCATAATTACGGCCCAAATTAAGGGAAGATCAATTAGCCGGATTATAAAGGGATTTCGTGGGGGAATTGCTTGTCATTCCAATGTGGCATAGCTCAATGCATTTCCTATGTGGCACACTTGATTGGCCTCTAGGATTTTGTTATATATATTTATATAGATAGATAAATGTTGGCATCCAAAATCAGTTGTACTTGCGACAAACTGTGCCATTATATGAAAAAGCTATCAACTTAAAGTCTTTCAATGGTACTAATATAATCACTATTGACTTATAATGTTAACAATATAATATTTAAACTTGTATACACATGACTAGGGCTGTTCACATGGGTGGGTCGGACCGGAATTTGGGTCCGGTCCCCGGTCCGTGGAAAGTGACGATTCCGGGTTTCCGGTCCGGTCCGGTCCAAACCCGGAAAAATCAGGTCCGGACCGGAAACCCGGAATTTTAGTATTTTTTTTTTAAACTGCCAGCTCAAGTCATTTTTACAGGTCCAAACAGGTCCAACAGGTCCAACAAGTCCAAATAGAATATTTAAAATCCAAAAAAAAAAAAAAAAAAAATCGAAAATCAGGTCCAACAGGTCCGGACCGGGGACCGGACCTGATTTTTCCAGTCCAAACCTGGACCGGACCGGAAAAATCAGGTCCGGTCCCCGGTCCACCAAATCCTACAAATCCGGTCCACCGGTCCAAGCAGGTCCGGTCTGGTCCGGTCCGGTCTTGGACCGGTGAACAGCCCTACACATGACAATAAAGTGTAAAAAAATCAAAACCATTTATACAACTTCTCATTACAACTTCTCTCCATTGATATATTTCATAAAGCCAAATCAGTTATTCACTCCATCTTTCTCTCTCCTTATTACAACTTCACTCCATTGAAACATTTCATGCAAAACATTTCCCATTTCACCACTTCTCCATTCAAAGTCTCTCACTTCACTTCATTTTTCTTCTCATTTCTTTTCTACTTGGATACAACTCAATGACCCACTTATCTCATAAGAAAAAAATATCGGACATGGCTTGAATATGAGAAGAAGAATAATATATGCTTTGAATAAATGCAATTGCTCACTATGGATTGAATAAGAGTAGAATCAATGGTGAAATCAGCTACCATTCATGATATTAATAAATGAATCCAACAAAATTAAAAGGTTAGTTTTCATGTATTTCAAACTTTGATTGCATTCTGGTATTTCGAATTTTCATGTATTTTATTTATTTTGAAGATCAAAATTAAAGATTTGGGGATGAACTCATGTGTATATATGGTAAATCAAGTAAGTTTACTTATTTTATGAATTAATTGGTAATTGAAAAAAAAAAATCCATAAATTAGTCTGATTATGTTGATTATCATAAGATTAAAAAAGAATTGCATACTCAAAAAAAAATTGTATGATTTATTCATGTTCGTATCTTCAATGTGATGTTTTTTTTGTTGTGTTTGGAGGATCAAAATTATCAATTTTGCATAATAATACATGCATGCGTATAAATCAATTAAGTTTACTTATTTTTTGAAGTAATTGGTACTAAACAAATAAAAATCCTAGAAATAATTTTGATTATGTTAAATATGGTTTGTTAATCTAGAAAAAGTACATTTTTTGAATGTGTTAACTAATTTGCCAATTAATGTATTCTTTTTATCATGATTTGATTTGCACATTTTTTTTATTTTGAATACTTAATACAGTATGAATTAGTAATAGTGAGCATATATATACTGCAAAACTACATAAGTAATTGCTTACTTTAGGGAAATTTTTTGGGAAGTAACCGACTATGGTAATTTTCATTGCTTTTGATATTAACAATAATTATATGCTTGATTGATGTTATTGGTTGAATGATATAAAATTAACATATAAATTAGGTATTGTGAATGCTTTTTATTTCCTTAAAGGTTACACGTATGTGGCAAGTAATTGATTGGATTTTAAAATTTCTAACTTAACTGATTCATGTAATTGATTTGTTGCCTAAAATGTTAGATGATAGATTGAAATAATTCAATTACGCCCAAAATTATGAGCTGAAAGTGAGAGGTCTCAAGACTCAAGGCTGATGACACGTGGCAGATTTGTGAAATGCAAGGAGAACCCGAGGATTAATGTGAGGCTTTGAAGAATATTGGCTTGACACCTAGTACTAAGCTTTCTTTTTTTATTACTCCCTCCGTCCCATAATATAGTGCCTACTTCATTTTTGGTGGGTCAAACTTTAAAATCTTTGACCGAATATTCTCATTTGTATATATAAAAAGACATATTCATGTGGGATCTTGTTAGATTCGTCTCAATGTGTAGTTTCATAATATCAACTTTTTATATTTTTTTATTAATACGGAATTGAAGATATTAAAGGTCAAAGTTACGTATTGGAGACCGTGTAAAAAAGAAACAAGCACTATATTATGGGACGGAGGGAGTATTATATATGATATGATAAGAGACAATCTTCCCAATTCCCGTCTATCCGTACAACACGAACTTGGTATCTTATATTAGTATCATTTTTAGCAGTGGCGGAGCCAGTATAGGGCATGGAGGTCATGTGACCCCCCGAATTAAAAAAATTATCATTAAGGATTTTTTGTAAGAAAAAAAAAATAATTTGCACCATACGCAACTCTGCGCGTCGCGCGCGATGTTTGCGCCACACGCATGTTTGAAGTTTTTCTCCATTGATTAAGTGTGATGAATTGATAGAGGTGAGAGAGGGAGGGAGGGAGAGAGAGACAGAAGAATGAGAAGAATTAGAGGAAGACTAGTTTGGTAAAATATCGGGTTTTGTAAATTATTTTCCTTTTCAAAGTTAAGGAAAATGAATAAACATGGGAGTACAATACTAAGCTAGAGTAAAAGGTATCTTTGTATTAGGGAAGTTAGCAATAATTAATTCTGAATCATGTCATAGTTATTGTTTCCATCTTTTTACCAAACAATCATCTATCAGTTAGTTGCTAAACAGGGCCTTTGTTTTATGGCTGATCAATTTTTGAATGATTGTTTGGTCACTTTTCTTGAGAAATAGGTGTTTCTTCAAGTTTTCGATGATGATATTATTGATCGTTTCCAAAAAATGAAGACTCGTCTAATACACTTGTGATTATTTATTTATTTATGTAATTTTTTCTTAGTTTGGGATGTATGACAATGAATATTAGACAATGTTTTTTGCATTGTAAAATTTTAATATTGAATATCTTTTGTCTTATTTTGTGACCCCCTGATTTTGAAATCCTAGCTCCGCTACTGATTTTTAGTACCATTCGATACCTTTGATAATATCAAATGAAAGAGATATTAGTACAAAAACTTATCTAACATATTATTGACATTTATCAGATAAATGTCTATCACGACTCGAACACCTAATAAGCACTATTTAATACAAGTATCTGTTATGTTCTAACCTTCTAACATCTTATATTCTTACTAATATTACAGACGGGTTGGAGAAAGGTAGGCTTTTATTGGGGGTGGCCGGTGGGCCAATAGGTGGAGCAAAATTCCAAAAAGAGAGAGTTATCATTAATACAAGAGGTAGCAACATTTAGCAATAAATAAAGTTCCAGGAGAAAATTACCCAAACCCTCCAAAAGTCACCCAAGTCAAGGTTTATTTGGATTAGATCAACAACAAGCTAGTTTTTTTTATAAGGGACTGTAAGAGCTCGTAAAGCTCACCTTAAAGTTTGTTTGTTTTATGTTTCATATTTAGTTATAATAGCATTAGATTGTAATTCCAGTTTTTAATTAATGTAAATTTTCTCGATGTCAAAAAAAAAAAAAAAAAAAGCGATACGACAATGCACCTAATAGCACTTTTAGCATAGACCCTCCAACAAGATTCCAAGTTGATCTGCTTCTATGTATAACAATATAAGTATGTGATAATCAACTAAATGATATTGGATTATTGGATACAGTACTTCTACTATGTTATAATAATGGACTATATTATAGGACTATTAGGAGTATGCCACCTACAAGTTTGCATAAAATTATGTACAACAGTACAAGTCCATATCTATAAACTCAGACTATAAAAGACCCCACAAAAGACCTAACTGAATCAACGAATACAATTCCTCACCCTATGATTTGTAATTTGTTGTTTGTGGGAGGAGTGATAAACCTCTAACAGTTAGAGGACAATTGCCCTCTAACAAGGATCAAAGTGCAAATTTATAAACCCATGTTTGTGTATCAAAAACACTTGTTATTGATAAACCAACCGATATTTATGTGTTTGAGATACTTGTTACTTACAAAACAACCCTTGTTGGTGTGAATTTCAGTGTAACTTTTGTCAAAAAGTCAAACTGTGATTTCTGACAAAAAGTAAAAGTTGTCTCGATTTGCGTGTTTTTGCTAGCTTTTTCCTCGAAAAAATACAACCTTAATTATTTTTATGAAAACCCATGTTTGTGTGTATAGAACACTTGTTATCTATACATCAACACATGTTTGTGTATCTTATACACTTGTTATTTACAATTCAACCCCTATTTGTGCTTGTTAATATGCCTTGGGTCCACTTTATTTTGCACATCAACACATGTTTATGTATCTTATACACTTGTTATTTACAATTCAACCCCTATTTGTGCTTGTTAATATGCCTTGGGTCCACTTTATTTTGCACTTTGGTCCTTGTTAGAGGGCAATTGCCCTCTAACGGTTAGAGGTTTATCATTCCTCTTTGTGGGGAGGAGTGATAAACCTCTAACAGTTAGAGGTTTATCACTCCTCCTCCCACAAACAACAAATTACAAATCATAGGGTGAGGAATTGTATTCGTTGATTCAATTAGGTCTTTTGTGGCTGGGGTTTTTTATAGTCTGAGTTTATAGATATGGACTTGTACTGTTGTACATAATTTTATGCAAACTTGTAGGTGGCATACTCCTAATAGTCCTATAATATAGTCCATTATTATAACATAGTAGAAGTACTGTATCCAATAATCCAATATCATTTAGTTGATTATCACATACTTATATTGTTATACATAGAAGCAGATCAACTTGGAATCTTGATGGAGGGCCTATGCTAAAAGTGCTATTAGGTGCATTGTCGTATCGCTTTTTTTTTTTACATCGAGAAAATTTACATTAATTAAAAACTGGAATTACAATCTAATGCTATTTTAACTAAATATGAAACATAAAACAAACAAACTTTAAGGTGAGCTTCACGAGCTCTTACATTCCCTTATAAGAAAAACTAGCTTGTTGTTGATCCAATCCAAATAAACCTTGATTTGGGTGACTTTTGGAGGGTTTGGGTAATGTGTCTTGTTGCAAAAGACCTGACATAGTGAGAGGGAGATTGTTGAGATGCTGAATCCAGACGATCTTCAGAGATAGATTGTTGTATTTCATCTTGATTAACCTTGTGCTCACAAGACGATAAATCCCAAGGTCCTTGAGTGGATATTTCTTCTGGGGATTCTAATAACCGAACGACCAAATAAACCACCGCCTTTGGTGACTTTTGACCCTGCTTCAACAGTACCAGGAGTTTTGCCCCGTAGAGCGGAAACTCAAACTGCGTGGAGGTCGAAACTTTCCCCAAATCAAATTGGAGGGCCTCCAAAAGATGCACTTTTGATGTGTGATGACTCCTAAAATCATCACATGAACTTGAGGCGAATTAGCTTGATTGATTTCACCCATTTTACGGATCTGAAGATCCGAACCTGCAATCCCGAAACCAGAAGATCGAACCACAACAACCATATTTCCTAACCTAGAAGGAGAATTTCCTCTCATCTTACCCAACATTTGGACTCCTAAAGCGACTTGAGCCAACCAATGACAAGCTCCAGGAGCCTCTTCACTATAGAATTGGTTTCCTAGATCATCCTTCGTCGTAGAAAACCAAGATCCTTCTATTCCCCACCTAGTACTACTAAACACCACCCTAGCACAACCATTAACGAAATGGCAAGGATGATTGGATCTGTATACGACTAAACTAAGACTAAAACAGATAACATAACTAAAACCAACTAAAAAACTGATCACCATACCAAAAAACAACCTTCAACTTCGAATCTTCACTAGACAACTAGGAAAAGTGTGAAGAGCCACAAGAACAAGCCCAAACGGGACCAAACGAATCCTCAAACCCTACAACCACGAGGGCACCTAACAAGGGGACGGGGAAGACGCACGACAACGGGAATGACGTGACTATAGGGGGGAGCGGGAAAGAGAGACGCACAAAACGAGCACAAACAGGGGGTGGGGAAGGGAAGACACGACACAAACCAAAGGAGGGGAAAGGGAGACTCGAACACTACACAGGGGAGGGGGATACATATGAATGTGTCTTTTCTTGTTACTTTAATAACAATATTGAGGGTTCAACTTATGTTTCAAAATTTATCTTCTTTTCACTTGTTGAAAGTAAAATTTAACCTTTTTCTTGTTTCAGCTGTTATGTTTCAAAAGTTTTCTTAGATAATTTGAACTTTTTTGTTTTTTCTTAATTTTTCTTAACTTTTCTTATCTTTTATGTAAAAAAATTCTTAATTTGTCCAATTACACTTTTAAATTGTTTTAATATCTCTTAAATTCTTTTATTGTAGTTCGTCCTAAGTTACATGGTTTATAAAGGGGAGGAAGATCCTTGTAATTTAGGACGAACTACGATAAATTTAATAAAATTCTATTTTATTCAAGAAAAAATGAAATTTATAATGAGAATACCGTCGTAATATAAAATAAACAAATACTTGCATAAAGTGGGTCTAGGCAATGTAAACAACTCAATATCTATCATCAGTACCGAGCAATTAGCGAGGGTGGACTCATATGGTCATTAAGACTCTTAGTTCCTTACCTTACATCTTAAGATATGAGGTTTGGATCTTGTCAAGTGAGGTATTTGAAGATAGGGATTCCCCTTATATTTCCTTATCGTTCACAGGTATCTGGCTCGCAATTCGCAAATAGTCAAATATTAAATCCGAAAAATGAAGGTTGTAGTACATGAAGCTAAGTCATCCTTTTTAGCATATTTGAAAAAATAATTCAAATAACAAAAGAAAATCATCCATCACTACTCACTAGTAGATCTTATAAGTCTTAAATCTATTTAACTATTTTAGTAAAGAGTGAAGCTTCTTTGAAGCTTAGTTAAGCAGGCTGCCTGTCAGTCTGTCACAAAAAAGAAGAAGCCTAGTTATTTAGTTAAGCTACAATTCGATCTTATCTTGTTTCATCGTAGTTGTCGTCTTGCTGACTTGGTATTATTATTCTCAAAGCCAAAGGGCCGTTTTATCATTTATTCCCGTCCCCCCACCCCGGCACCACATGGTCCCACCCCCACACAACCCCCTCTCCCAAAATAAAAAACCAATAAAGAATTTTTAACTTATACAGTTATACTAGTGGCAGACTGGCAGTGGTTCCCATCATTAATGTACGAGGCCGACACAAGAAAAAGCAGAGTTAAGGTTGAGAGATTATAAGCTTGACTAGTATTATGGACAAATATTGAGGTTTTTGACATGATTAATGTAAAAAACTAATATGGACTTGGTTTACACTAAATTAGTGTGGACTTAATGCTAATTTATGTGATTTATAAAAAAAAAAAAATTACTATATAAAAAATAGTTATAAAGATGAATAAATATAGATTATAAAGTTTGATTATGTGAAAAAAAAGGGTTACTATATCACAAAGTGAAAATTTTATTATGATAAACTAATATAAGAAAGAGTGACTATATTAAGAAAAAAAAATTCACTATGGTAGATAGTAAGTGTGTAGTGTAACTTAAGATTTTAAAATGTTACTATATGGAAAAGATAAAAGTCTCTATGTTAAATAATTGGCTTTGGTCTACAATAATATTATTGTGGACCAGGTCCACGCAAAACTAACTCATGATTAATAAACCTTAAATGTATTTTTTATATTCTAATTTAGCCTAAAATCTGAATTATTTCAAACGAGCCCAGTTTCATTTTATCAAGTTTGTACAAAAACATTTTAGACCGGAGTTTGGCTCGGCCCAAACACTTGGCCGACCACTTTATTTGGACAAAAATCTTAGCCTAATCCGACACATGATCGCCTCTAGTTAAATCACTAGAGTGTTTCTAATTTGTTTGGTACAACTCATTTTGATACTATTTTAGTCTAATTGAATTTGTTAATTACTTTGTCGTAAATACACCAATACGATATAATTTTGAAGTATTCTCCAATGTGAGAAGGACAGCTCGATGAAAGATCTACTGTCATTCAATATAGTTGTCTGCACATAAACAATTTAGAGTACAAATCTCATTCTCTCTTGTATCAACAATAAAAGAAATTATGAATGATCACATTGTTACATCAACATACTTTGAAAGGTTATCACATAGGTGATGCCATTGATAACATTTGCTTTTGCCTTCGATATCAAATGAAAATTTGAGGTCAACTAGATGGAGTACGTAATTGGTTGGTAACAAATGAGTAATAACAATGTAGAAGTTGGTGCAACAACGTGATTAATTTGTAAATTGAACTTCTCTTGTATGAGACTATATTATGCTTTATGCAGATAGTAACATAAACATAAATCTCATTTTTTCTCTCTCCGTTCTCTGCCTTCTCTCCTTAGAAAACTCAGCTTGAAACCCTCACTACCCAGGCGCCGCTTTTGAGCAGGCTCGCTGGTGGCCGCTCACCTGGTTGCCGGCGAGCTTGCTCCGATCCCCTGTAGTAGTTTTTAGGTTTTCGTGCTTTTCCCCCCTCCCCGCGTTGAGTCCAGTCGGTGTGTCTTCTCCCCGTCATTGGTGGTGACCCTTCGTGGTTCCCTTCTCCAATCACCTGGCTTGGTATGTTTAGTCGGTCCCTTCCTCGTTCCTCTATCGAGTCGTTCTTCTGTTGTGTTGCTGCGTTTTTCCCCGTTCCCCTTTGTGTCGGTTTTGTGCGTTTCCACTCCCCCTCCCCCTAGTTCATACCCTGTTTCGTTTCGTGTGACCTCCTTTTCGTTGGGGTTTTGCTTTGGTCAGTACACCGTCGCTGTCGGTCAGTTTTTATCGCTGGTCCTCGTTTCCGCCACTCCCCCGTCCACAAGCCTTGTAAGCACAGTCCCGTGTTTAGTATTGTAGTTGTTTTGGGCTTCCCCTCCCCCTTCCCCAATTTACAGTTGGGCTTCCCTATCCCCTCCCCTCAGATCGTGTCGGGCTCCCCTTTCCCCTCCCCTTGTTAGCGTCGGGCTTCCCCTCCCCTTCCCCCTGGTTGTTGGACTTTCCAAATAGTTATGTCAAGTAATTTCTTAAAATGTGTGTTAAATCTCCGAATAAAAGGAGTGCGTTGTTTTCGAGTTGTTAAAGAAGTTGTCTGTGGTTGGTTATGGCCATCGACATGTGTTTGTCAGCTGGGTCAGGTTTGGTGGCTCAAGGTTGTTATAGTAGTCTATGTCGGTTTTTGGGAATATGTACTGAAGGACAAGGTGGCTCTAGAAGTTCGTGAGCATGGACGAGGCGATGATAGGTTTTCATGGTTGGGACGTATGTTTTTCAGTTTTGCAAACCGAAGGTGTGGTCAAGAGCTCCACTTATTTGGCTTTCTCTTTAGATTGGCATTGATCTTCATGGTCCTTGCCTTGACAAATTTAAAGCAGGCGACACCCCAGTTGCATATGGGGGTTTTCAGCACGCCCACTCATCAGCGTTTCTCCTACCTTATGGAGAAATCTGAAACACTCTCGAGCGAGAGTAATGAGTCACAATGGAACGTGACTCTTCGAAGTATCATGAACCCAGAATCCCAAGCAATAACAGATTGTTGGGATTGCTCATGCAGCGAGACGCGAAGCTCGCCGTTGGTTGTTCGTTGTCCGGATCATGATCGCCATCCGCTTCTTCTATCACTTCCATCAGCATTCTGAGGTTCAAATCCGCCATCACACGCACTGACCAGCGACGCCCCCCTTCTTAAGCGATTTTGTATTAGTTTTTCTTATTTTGGTTTTAGCTGGAATGTACGAGCTCATACAGCTCTTTTAAGTTTGTTTGTTTGTTTTCGGTTTGGTTGTATTAGCATAAGGCTGTACTTCCGCTTTTAATTAATACACGATTTCTCGTTGTAAAAAAAAAACATAAACATAAAACTCGATGAATGGTTAAGCTTCTTTTTCCATTGCATAACGGCATGTGTGAAAGCCTTTGCACAATAATCTTGTTTCACCTAAATCTTTCATAGCAAACTCCGCAGACAAAAGAGAAATGAATTTGGTGATCAAAGGAGCAGAGCTGCCAGTGACAATAATATCGTCAACATATAGAAGAAGATATAGAATATATTTGCCATGACGAAAGATAAACATAAAAGTATCAGATTGAGAACAAAAGAAGCCCCGTTGAAGCAAAAAACTGCTGAAGCGAAGATACCAAGCGCGAGGAGCTTGTTTTAAACCATAGATGGCTTTTCGGAGGCGACAAATGTGATCAGGAAAATCAGGATGAATATAACCTGCAGGTCATTTCATGTAGACCTCCTCAATGAGATCACCAATTAAAAATGCATTTTTCACATCCAATTGGCGAATGACCCACTGATAGGAAATAGCTAAAGACAAAACCAACCGAACAGTAGTTGATCTAACAACAGGGCTAAAAGTCTCAGAATAATCAATACTTTCCTGCTGACCAAACCCGCGAGCAATCAGACGATCCTTAGGCCTAATCACATGACCCTCTTCATCAGTTTTTATCGTATAAATCCATTTAGTACTAACCAAGTTCTTTGTAGCATCAAACGGTACCAAATCCCATGTTTTGTTGACCAACATAGCATTAATCTCTTCCGCCATGGCTTGACACCATTTTGGAATTTTATTTGCCTTAGAGAAACAAGTCGGAGCTTGTTCTTTTTCAAGAGTTGTCAAACTTATTATTGTTTTGGGTTTAAAAATGCCGTCTTTAGCACGAGTTTTCATTTCATGAGTATTGTGTGAAGACTAAACAACAAAAACACCGTGCGGAGGAGATGCATGCAAGGATTCAGAAGACAAAGGATGAGAGGATGAGTGGACGGACGCGAAAGGGCCACAATGCGGCAAAGGGGCAGCACTCACAGGGGATGGGCCCAGCCCGTTGCAGGGGAGGGATGGCCATCTGGCGCTAGGGACCCAGCGGGTGAACCAGCAGTCAATGGCGAGAGAATGAGTGACCCATTGGTCGACGGTTGCCTAGCGGGCGAACCAGAAAACGTGCTAGAGGGTTGCGGGAAAGACCAAGTAAGGGCGGGGGACCCTAGGGGTTGGACAGAGGCGACAGAGTCGCAAGGGGAGGTGTGTGTGTGCGGTGTAGGCGGGCTAAAGGAGCTGATAGCCGGGACATTAGGGCCAAGGGAGGAGGGAGTCGTATAGGAGGCCGCTAAAGGCAATTGGAGAAGAGATGGATCTGTATCGCTAGAGGTAAGAGTAGACGAGGGTCGACACGACACTAACTCACGATAGGGTTAACATCGACTCAATAAATTTCACATGACCACTCACATAGACACGACCTGACCTGGGCTCATAACAGCGATACCCCTTGTAACCCGGAGCATAACCAAAGAAAACACATTGAACGGACCGGGGAGTCAATTTGTTTGACGGTTTTGCAGAAAAATTGGGAAAACACGCACAACCAAAAACACGTAAAAACGAGTAATAAGGTGGCTTCGAAAATAATTTTTCAAAAGGAGACAAACCATGCAAGACGGGAGTGGGCAAACGGTTTATGATGAAAGTGGCAGTGTACACAGCATCAACCCATAATTGGCCAGGAAGCAATGATTTAATGAGCATTGTGCGGGCTAGCTCAATTACATGTCGATGTTTGCGTTCAGCAACCCCATTTTGTTGTTGAGTTTCAGGGCAAGACTTGCGAAAACCAATACCACATTTATGAAAATGAGCAAGTAAAGGTTGGTTATCAAATTCCCGACCCCCATCACTTTGAAAATATTTGATTTTGCAGTCAAATAAATTCTCAACCAAAGCTTGGAAATCTAAAAAACGATCATGCACTTCCGGTTTGCGTTTTAAAGGATATAACCAAGTATAGCGGGAGAAATCATCAATAAAACAGACATAATATTTGAAACCAAGATTAGATAACATATTTGACTGCCATAAATCAGAATGAACTAATGTCTATGGTTTATCAAAAGAGTGTATTACATCCTGGAAAGGTAAGCGATGAGACTTGCCTAAACGACACTAAACACAATCAAACAAATGACTAGTGGCACAAACAATGGCCTTATTTTGCTTAAGAGCACTTAAAACCCTATCACCACAATGACCGAGACGACGATGCCAAGTAGGACCGGACGCAGAAAGGGACAGAAGAGCAACTGGCCTCTTAGGATGGTGAGTGAGGGTGATGGGATAGACATTGCCTTGACTAGAAGCCTTGAGAAGCACCTCCCCTGACCGATTGTCCTTAACAAAAATGAGAACCATACATTAAAACTCACAGTACAATTGTTATCTTTAGCCAACTTCTGAACTGACATTAAATTAAATTTAATATTAGGACAATGATAGACTGAGTTGAGAACTAAAGGACGACTGTTTGAGTTTAAGGTGACAGTGCCAACATGTTTAACTGGGATTTGAGTACCATTTGCTACTTCAACAGAAATCGGACCAGTATAAGTTGATATATTAGATAAGATACCTGAATAGTTTGTCATGTGAGAAGATGCTCCGAAATCAGGAAACCAAGTGGTTTCATTATGCGCACCAGTGGGAAGGCCAATAAGAGCGGCATTTGATGTCTGAGCGTAACGAGACGGACAAGAAACAGCCGAGTGACCTGGATGAAAGCAAATTTGACATACTATATTGGTAGACTGAGAACCAAACACACCCTTAACAGTGGAACTCCCTGCGGACAGATGATTAGTATCGCAAGAAGTAAAGGCTACTACAACACTTTTAGATGACAAAACGGAATTATATATAACTGTACCTCCTGAGTTTTGTGTTTGGGTTTGTGTTTGAGATTGCTTTGCACCCTCGCCACGACCATTTCCACGACCACCACGATTATGGCTACGACCTTTTCCACCTCCACGACCACCTTGTTGTTGATTGTTGCGCGAACCAGTGTTCGAAGAGGATGAGTTAGTTGAAGGAGAGGTACTAGGAGCATGAGCAAGAAATGCTTGATGAGAAACAAAACCTTGTTCCCGAGCATGGCGACTGATCTGTTCTTGAATCAATAATTTTTCCCGAACATCATCAAAACTAAGATTGCTAGAAAAGTGGGCAATACTGGTAATGAGGGAATCACAATCCTTCCCAAGACCCACGACAGTATGTTGAATTAAGTCTCGTGAAGAGACGGGAGCACCAACCGCAGCAAGAGAATCAGCAACCAGTTTTATTTAACGTAAGTATGCATCCATAGATTGACTTTCAGTCTTAGCAACATGTTGCAACATGCTTTTCAACTCCATAGAGCGAGCTAAACTAGCATTCATAAATCAGGATTGTAGTCTAGTCCATATAAGCATAGAAAACTCAACATCATGTATCTCAACAAGCATTTCTTCGGACAAAGTGGCAAATAACCATGAACGAATAGTCTGATCAATACGCAGCCAATGATAGTATTCAGGATTCATGGATTCACGATGTTGATGATCAAGCACATAAATCTCAGGCATAGTAATAGAACCATCAATCATGCCTAATAAGCCATGGGATACTAAAAAGGATTCGAATTGGGTACGCCAAGGCAGATAATTTTCAACAGTCCGAAGAACAGTAGTAACAATATTTTTCACATTAGAGGTAGATGTGACTAGAGTGGATGATAAGGATGCAAGATTAGGTTGAAGAGTGAAGAAACCTGGCGGCCCACCATATCCGGTGGGGGTGTAGTGTTGCAGCAAGAGACCCGGGTGGCCGGCAAACGTCGAACCATCGAAGGAGGGCTGCTGTGGCGAGGAGAGAGTAGGTGCACGAGACACAAGAGGGCCCGAGGCAGCAGCCTCGAGAGGAGACATTACAGGGTCGAATAATCGTCGCGGTGTAGGGTGCGATGGAGACCACGCAAACCCGAGTGGCTGGCCAAGACTCGACGCGCCAAGAGTCGAGGAGATGGCTCCAAAGCTTGACGCGCCAGCAAGTATGCTGGGCTGCGAGTCAGGGGAGACTGATTGCGGTCCAGCAGCACCGGTGATGTGCGACATAGACACAGCGACTGTGGATATCGGTGGGGGATCACGCCAGACGAGGAAGCAGAGGCAGAGGCAGCCATCAATAAGAACCAAGTGGTGATCACATGAAGGAAAAATTTGAGCGCGGAAGCGAGAGCAAGGATCGAATAATTAGGGTTCAAAAACCTCTTGCTCTTGATACCATGAGAGAATGATACGGCTTACCCTAATGATGGTGCCTGGGCTCATATATATATATATATATATATATATATATATA
This sequence comes from Beta lomatogona, assembly GCA_947646795.1. Taxonomy (NCBI): domain Eukaryota; kingdom Viridiplantae; phylum Streptophyta; class Magnoliopsida; order Caryophyllales; family Amaranthaceae; genus Beta; species Beta lomatogona. The sequence goes on along the minus strand of CANSNZ010000460.1, from coordinate 1,068,351 downwards.
TATGTATATATATATATATATATGTATATATATATATATATATATATTATCAATACAATAGTACAATGACGAGGATACCCTTAATATTCTCTATTAATTTACTATTGACTTCAATGGAATATAAGTCCTCTAAATGAGTGCATGTATTGTAGTGCTTGCATTTTTTAAACTTGCATATTACAAGTTTTATGAACCTATACAATACACAAATCTAAAATTAATAGACCTTTACGTAACGATAAAACTTGATACTATTTCTGGGGCTTCAAATAAAACTTTAAACTTTTGGTTGAGTCGGTCATCTGATATGGTATCAAAGCCAGCATGACATAAAAGTCACGGGTTCAAATCCCATTTACCCCTTCTTTCTAAGTGGAATATTGATTATCTACCACTAGGCCTGACAGAGGCATGTGTTGCATCCACAAATCAAGCCCAAAGAGTTCTCGCGTTAGGGGTGTGATATTAGTATAAAACTATTCCTAAGACTTTAACTAGATGTGGCAAATGGGTCATACAGGTCGGGTCATAATGGGGTCAGCTTTATGCTCGGGTTACGTTCGGGACGGGTACGAGTCCATCTCGGTTCCATGAAATTTCGGGTCACATCGAGTCGAGTTAGGTCATGTCAGGTTAAATAGGGTCGCGTTAAATCGACTTTATAATCTAGCAAATAAATAAAACACATATAAGACTAATAAGAGTAAGGAAAATAATTAATGGGTAGTGGCTAACCCATATATAGTAATCATGACAATTTTTTCTTTAAATTTGCTTAAAAAGTAACAAATATGACAACTTTTCAGGTCGGGTTCAGGTATCATAATTGGGTCAGTTCGGATCGGGACACTTTCAAGTTCGGGTCATATTCGGTCCTATTTACTTCCGGGTCGGGTTATTTTGGTTTCAGTTCTATTTCTAGGTGAAGAACGAGTCTCATGTCGGATATTTCGGGTCACATGTACGAGTCTGTTTTGCCAGCTGTAACTTTAACCATCAGCTTTAATTTTATGGTTGAGTTGGTCCTCTGATACGTATAATCACATGGTTTTTTTTTTATGTTTGAGTCTTTACCTTGCCCTACTTAATCACTTAAAACCACGTGTGTCCTTGTCATAACTCATAAGTCGTAACATTGTAAAGTGCACATGCATATGAATAGGGGTTGGATGCAATAAAAACCTGTAAATAGATATGACAGGTATAATTAGAAATTTCATAATTATTCCTTTTAAGACCTAGTCAAAATAACACTAAGATAATTTAAGTAAATATCACCTAGGTACTACTAACACTTAGGTGAATTACACTTGCATAATTTTGATAAATAAAATAGGTACATTTAATCACAATTAGTCTCTTATGTTCTCCTTATCAAAAAAAAAAAAATCACAATTAGTCTTCCATATTTATCAAGATGGTAATCCCTCCTTTTCTTTTTAATGTATATATTTTTCATGTGCTTAGCACTGTTTACATATTTACTTTGTCCATTGTTTATAATTTATACTTAAGGAAAAATAGAGTCATGTGATTTTGCTAGATTCGTCTCAATATATTCATTTTCATATATGAACTTTTTATTTGATCCTAATAAAAGATATTATTAATGGTCAAAATTTGCATTTACAAGCGTGAAAGTCAAACTGTGTAGATTAAAAAGAACAAATATAGTATGTAATATTACAACATACACAAATACAAAATACAATTCATAACAATTTTTATTAGGAGATATCATAGTACTAGTCCAAATATATATATTATTTTTTTGTTTTTTTTATTATGTGAAACGAACTATGAAATGAAAAACAATGCAACAAGAGCCCATTTAATATCTATTGGTTTTAATTTTCTCTTAAGATATATTGATAATGTCAAATCTTTATTGCTAGATTCATTTATAAAACTCTTTCATAACTTTATATATTAATATATATTTGTAAAAATTCTTACAATCCAATTTCGACATTAAAAAAAAAAATAAACATGCCTTTTTCATTAATAAAGACGACAACCTTTTTCATGCTGAATCACACAGTTCTTCTACACGTTCATTTCCATCCTCTTATGGAGAACGGATAATTGAACAGTTAGGATTCACTATAAAAAACAAAGTATCTACTCGTGGTAGAATCCTTTCCCACATCAGGTACTAATTTATTTTAACGTCTAATTAGTTAAAGAAATCGTTCAAATTATGAAGATAAAATCTAATCTGCTATTTGAGTTTGAATATCGTCTATCTAATTGTCCTATATTAAAAGAAAAAAACAATAAAAGGAAGGAAAATCCTAAGTGTACATTAAGTCATTAAGTGACTCTAATCTAGATGTCAAACTCATAATTAGACTAAACAACATTGATTAAATTCCCTCATGGCTCATATCCACATCATGCCTAGTTGCCTACTAAATTATTTGATGGTTTTGAAGTCTTACAAATCCTTCCAAATCGGAGCCTCTTTATCCAACAAAATCTTATCCAGTCCCTTCTATAAAACCCCATTTCTACTCTTCCTTTCAATACTTTTCTCACTCTTATTCCACAAAATAAACACCACCCCATATTTTCTTTCCATTTCTTCTAATCACCCCCACCCTCTTCGTTTTATTAAATTAAAATAATAAATACATAAATCTTAGAGTTTTTATTTTATTTTATTTTTCTTAATTTCATAACAGGAATTTTATTATTTTTTAAAAATCCCAAAAAATAAAGATGAGTTTCCTAGATAATCTATGGGATGAAACTTTGGCAGGACCAGCACCAAAAAAGGGTGTAGGTAGTCTCCGAAAGTATAAATTATCAGCCGTTAGATCACCAAATCATCCCATTGTTACTACTGATTATCATGATGATCATAATGATCAGACGGTTGGTGTTACTCGTAGTATCACTATCCTTCGTCCCAAAAATCTATCCGTTGATCCTGGATCTCCTGCTTCTTCTCCTACTCCATCTAGTGGGCCCTCTTCTCCTTTCTCACGTAAGTCTTACCTACATTTTTGTTTTTCTTGACTAATGTTTATCATTTTAATACAGTGTTAATATTGTATAATTCTCATGAAAGTGATTGTTGTGTTTTTTTTTTTTTTGGGAATAGTTGAATGTTTGATGTTGAATAATTTCTTACTTTGTTTTTTAATATAAGATTTTATGATATTTTGTTTAATATCTTTGTATGAAGGTGATGTTGTCTTGAACTTATCATGACGTTTGTAAAGATCATTTAGATCATATTAGATCAGATCAGATCAGACTATAAACATTCGGATCGAACCAAAACTTAAATAAGAGCATAATTTGAGTTTGTTTTGTTAAAAAAAAATTATTAACGATTGACAATTGACATGAAAAATGTAAATGACATCTATTTTCATATGAAGTTGATACAAACATGTTATTAAAGAATCAACTTAATTAGAGAGGTATATCAAATGTTGCCTGGAAAATTTAGGCTTTAATTGTAATGATTTTTTTTGAGATCGTAAAATAGAGCGACTGAGATCTAAAGTTCTTTTACAACCTGAAGTATTTCAAATTTTCGTTGTCAAATGATATTCTCCAATATCATCGACTACTATATATAGTTCAGATGAGGTGTTTAAGTGTTTGTTTAAGGAGTAAGAAGATAAAAATAATAATATACCAAAAAAAAAAGGACACCATGAAAGCTTTGAACTCGCAAATTCAAGTATGAGTATTATTGATGTAACTAGTGTAATTCAAAGAAAGAAATCTAAAAGCAAAAAAATTTAATCATCAATTTTCATCATTTCAATTGATATTTTATCAATTATAGCAAGGCCTGTACTACGGTATGTCGGTATCATTCAAAAACTAATTATGTAATTACTCCCTCCGTTATCTTTTGTTTTTTCTTTTCCGATAAAAAAGTCATTAGGAAGAACAAAAGAGAACGGATGGAATACTTGATATTGAAGCACCTAATTTTGTTTTATGTTTCTTTTTTCTATATGCTGTGCTACCAATATGAAGTGATTTTTCTTATTCATGAAAGTGAAATATTGTTAAGTACTTATCATGTTTGCTGTACACAGCCGGGGGAATGGGTAACGATCAGAATGTGAAGAAATTCACCAGGAAAAAACCAGCATTCGAAGCGTCGATATATGCCGAGGCGACAAGCCCCACAGTTTATGATTGGTACGCTCTCATTATTCTTTCTTGTGTAATTCATCTTTTGAAGAATTTTGATCTTTTTTTTTTTGTTTGTTTGTATGGTAATTATTTTTTTTGGCTAACCATGATGATTGAATTTGGAGTGGGGATAATGATAAGGGAAATTCTTACCACTAAACACTAATAGTTGGTAGGTACTGAACCAATGATCTTAAAAGTCATAAAAGGGTGTCTAACAATTGACTGTTAGCAGTATTACTTGGTTTGTTTGACTATTATTTGGAGGAAGTGTTGGCGTTTCATCGTGATAGGTCAAAATGGCCTTTCATTTTGGTATCTAGAGGCATCAAAGTAAGAGTTAGTAAAGCTCGATAGGCCAAAATTTTTCAAAATTGATATCAAAGTAAGTATAATTGGTACCAAGCTCAAAGTTGATATCAAAGTTCACTTACACTTGGGTACTAAAGTAAGAGTTATTTTGGTATTGATACCAATTTTAATGAACTTTGGTATAAGTTGGTACCAAATTTCAAGTTCAGTTATTTGTCTTTTTCAGCGAAATGACATGGCCTCTCACGATGAGACGCCTATCGAAACTATATCATTTGTAGTGGTGGTTTATGTTGAATGTTTACAAAAGTACTTCGTAAAATCAAAGTTAGTGTTGGCTGTTAAATGTAAAAGCCAACCCAAAGAGCTACTCATAAGTAAAACCAACTTTTGGCTTTTTAGCGGACAATCGGACATAATTATGGCTCTGTTCTTTTGGACTTATTTTCAGCAAAAATAAGTAAAAATAAGTTCGATTCAAGAAAAATAAGTCAAAAAAATAAGTAAAAATAAGTTCAGTTCAAAAATAAGTAAAAATAAGTTAAGTTCAAGAAAAATAAGTTAAGTTCAGCCAAAATAAGTTCGGTTCGAAAAGTTCACCAAAATAAGTTCGGTTCAAAGAAAAATAAGTTTAGTTTATGTCTAATGTTGTAATTATTATTTTTGTTTTCAATATTACTATTACTATTGTTATTATTATTATTAATATTATATTAAAATAACGATGAATTTGTATTTTTTATTTTTTTATTTATTATTTATGAATTATTATTATTATTATTTATTATTATTATTTATTATTTATTATTATTATTCTAATTATTTATTATTATTATTATTTATTATTATTATTGTAATTATTTATTATTATTATTATTCTTTATTGTTGTATATTATTTATTATTATTATTATTATATTATTTATTATTATTTATTATTATTATTATTTATTTATTTTTATTTATTATTTATTATTATTTTATTATTTATTATTATTATCATTATTATTATTATTATTATTATTATTATTATTATTATTATTATTATTATTTATTATTTATTATCTATTATTTATTTATTATTATTATTATTATTATTATTTATTATTTATTATTTATTATTATTTATTATTATTTATTATTTATTATTTATTATTTATTATTATTTATTATTATTATTTTTTATTTTTTATTTTTTATTTTTTAGTTTTATTATTATTATTATTATTTATTATTTATTATTATTAATATTATTTTTTATGATTTATTATTCATTATTATTAATATTATTTTTATTATTATTATTTATTAGTATTATTATTTATTATTTATTACTATTATTTATTATTATTATTTTTTGTTATTATTACTATTTATTATTTATTATTTATTATTTATTATTATTAATATTATTTATTATTATTATTTATTATTATTTTTTATTTGTTATTTATTATTATTATTTATTATTTTTATTATTATTTATTATTTATTATTATAAAATAATAAAATAATAATAATAATAATAAGTATTGATACTATTATGTTAATATTTATTGATTATTATAATAATAAGTATTGATAATATTATGTTAATACGGTTTAGTTCGGTCAAAAATAAGTTCGGTTCAGCCAAAATAAGTTCGGTTCGGCAAAAAAATAAGTTCAGTTCAGCAGAAATAAGTAAAAATAAGTTCAGTTCAGCAAAAATAAGTTCAGTTCAGTCAAAATAAGTTCAAAAGAACATGGCCTATATCTACCCACGGGATATATTACCCATTTTTAATAAATTATTAAAAAATAATTGTTAAATTGTAGTGTATTACTAATGGGTAATGTGCCCAATGAATCAACTAAGTTTTATACCTTTTTAGCTACTCTACAAAACCAATTATAAAGCATTTTCGAGGATTGTTTGTTTATATGATGATTGTATTATCTTTTCGCTTTTTCTCATGATATATACATTTGTATTTTATCATAATGGTTGTTGTACAGGATTATGATAAGTGCTTTGGATCGTTGACGACAATGGAGTAACAACTTTTGCGGGATGGGCTACTGATAGAGGAGGAACAAATTTGCCTTGTTCTTCATTTTCCTTTCATTTTTTGTTTTTCTTTTGGTTTCTTTCTTTTTATCTTTGGGTTCTCCACTTCTCTGTCCCTTAATTTGCACATATTAGCTTCTTTTCCCTCTCTATCCTTTTAGGAGTTAGGTGATGTAAGATGCGGCGTTTGTAAATATGTTGTAAGTTGTAAACATATATATCGTGCACCCTTTTCTAATGGAAGCCCTCTTTTAACCAAAAAAATTATAGTCTCTTCTAAATTTCATTTTTAGCTTCTTTTATTTTAGCTTTGTGATAGTATCACATTTATTCTTTCATTTGGTCTTGTAAGAGACCGCATACTTTTAATTTAAAATTAGGCACGGTCTAAGCCCAATATTAAGAAGAGAACGTGCCACTTTTTTAATATAGTGACTAGTTTAATCTATTTAGGGATCAGTTTAATCTATTTCGTGACCAAATCTATTCAGTAATGACATTGTTTAACCCATTCAGTGACTAGTTTAATCCATTTGGTGACTAGTTTAACCCGTTCGGTAAGAATACCGAGTTATTTTTTGAAATTGTATGTTGTAGTTCGAGAATCAAGAAAACAAAGGAAGGAGAAGAGAAGGGATGACTAGGATAGTGTTGGGTTAGAGTGAAATGGAATGGGCTTGTTAGAAAAATTCAATCTTGGGTTCGTCTAATTTTATGTTAAAATTAGACCGCCTATTCTAATAATTTTTGTTATTCTTTTTAAGGATTTAATTTTTTTTCTCCAATATTTATTAGTTGTAAGGCTTTGACTTTCACATTTGCCAACGAACAACTTTAATCATAAACGTCTTTAATTAATTAGATATTAGTGAAAATTATGTGTATATATATATATATATATATATATATAGACGTTTATGGTTTAGGTCCAACGTCATTTTATTTATATATGAGTCAAATATTTTCGGTCAAATCAGAGGCTCGCTTATTGATTTTTTGGAAGATAATTGGGTTTTTCCTTATCCAATTAGCAAGTATATTGGTCCTCACCCTAACTATATCCATTTGAAGGTTAAAGATGTCATTGTGGACCACTCCGGTTGGAATAATCATCTATTAAATTTTCTTTTACCTCCGAATATAGTTTCTTGCATTGAGGCTATTTATATTCCTACCCATCAAGTCTCCGACAAAAGATTTTGGGGTCTTTCTCCGAATGGTATTTTTTAGGTCAGATCAGCGGCTCGCTTATTACAAGGAATTGAACATGTGGAGAAGGTTGATTTCTCCTAGATTTGGAATATTAATGTTCCCCCTAAAGAAAGTTCTTTTCTCTGGATTTTTTTTCAAAATGGCCTTCCTACCAAAGATCGGTTGGGAAAAAAGCCATATTTTTTACACTTCAACTGTGTGTGTTATGTGACTCGAGAGACTGCGGTTCATTTATTCTCTCAGTGATTTTTTGTCTTAGACACTTATAATATTCTTGATTCCATGGGTTCGTGGCCCATTATTCCTCTCTTCAATTTAGAGGTTTGTTACCCTGATTAAGTTAACAAAGTAAAAGATAGAGTTGGGTTGGATAATATGTCTACCATTGCCATTTTCTGGTGGTTTATCTGGTTCTCGCTCGATCAGGTGGTATTCAGGGATGATCGTCATTCGTCGTTTGTCACAGCAAAAAGGATTAATAAATTTTGGATGGATTGTAATGGTGCTCAGGAGTTTGAAAGGAAGCTCCTTATTCCCTCAGTGCTTCCTATCAAGTGCAATTCTAGAAATCTTACTTCTAATCGTAATTCCTAGTCCCCCCTCCTCACGTCTTT